>VANL01001092.1:0-17880 GCA_006352455.1 Brachionus sp. 'Tiscar' | reverse complement strand
CTTATCTAATTGTCACTTATATGATGTCAATTAAGTGCTATTTTAGATTAAAATTAATTTTTTATCAGTTGCTACTTAAAAAAATATAAGCCCTTGTTTTAGGCATAATTTTGTGTGAACTATGTCTATCAAGGTAGCATAGCTTATAGAGTGGTGTCATCGGTTTTTTAACTTTTCGGGCTTAGAATGAAGTGGAGGCTGAAGCTAAGAATTTATCAAAAATAATTTTAAATCATTCTACACCTCAGTCTCAAACTCATCCTCAGTCCAAAAAGTTACAAAGTCGATGAGACCACTGTAAAGTGAAAACTGGCTATAAAAAAATTCGAAATAACTAATAAAAATGAGTTTTTACATACTTTTAGTTGTTATTTATTTAAAATATAGTTTTGAGTTATATCCCAAGAAGCGTTCGAATGACAGAAAAGCATTTGTTTTAACTAAATGTTTAAAAAAACTTTTCACCACAATAAACATAACTTTTGAGCACAGTTTTTTTAATAATTTCAATCGTTTTGAAAAAGAACCTCTCTCGAGTACTAGAACTTTAAAGCTACTGAATCTATGGCTAGTTGGAATAATTTTAAAAAAACAATTATAAAGATAACTACTTTAAGACTTTAAAACTTTATTTATTAAGTAAATTTTTTTTTAAACAAAAATCTTTGTTTAAAAGTCATTAAAAAAAATAAGACACAAAAAAATTGTGTTAAAAAGTTTCTAAACTGTGGGTAACAGTATTTTTACTGTGGGTAACCAATTAACTCTTTTTTTTTTCAATTTCAAGATAAATCAAAAGTCTAAGGCCTTTATCATAGTCGACTGATTAACACTTCATTTATTTAATTTAAATTAAAAAATTTAAATTAAGAATCTTACTGATCTGACAGTAAGCGAAATTAAGCGCTGCATCATTGGCTATAGCCTTTCAAGTTCATATAGACTCTTTGCTTTTGTTGTTCTTGGTTTATTAAATGAGAATCTTATTGCTTTCTTTAATATCGATTCAAAATACTCTAAAATTTCTCATGTCCTCATGACTCTTTAAAACAAAAATTAAAAAAAAAAAATTTAATTTAAATATCTTAAAAAAGGGTAAATTTTGCGAAATTGATTGTGGCTGTAATGGACACGGTATTTGTTCAGCAAATTCAAATGAATGCATTTGCGACCAAGGATTCATCTTTAAAAATGGAAATTGTGAACCAGATGTACAAACTAGCAATGCTTTTAAATGTGCTGATTGCAAATATGGAACATGTGTCAGAGGAGAATGCAAATGTTGGGCTGGATATGAAAAAGACTCGGAAAAATCATGCACAATTGAAACAAAAGCAGTAAATGATGGCTCTAAATTAGGGATTAATTTGAATGGAGTTGTAGACTGGTCAACTCAATGGGCCTTTGTAGATTTGGGCAAACAAGCTCGTAACTGGATTATTCAGCATGCAGACAATTTGAATAATTTATACATTTGGGATTTAAACGAACATATAAGCTTGCGAGATGATAGATACCCTGCTTTAGTTCTAAAAGATCGAAAACTTGTTACCTTAATGCTTAGAGATGTTAAACAAAAATGGCCAAGTGGAGTCTATCACGTATTTTATGATGGTGAAGGCATGCTAGATTTTGGCATGGACGCAAAAATAATTCAACATACAGAAAAGTACAAGCTAAAAATAAAAGTAACTTTGAGCCTAATTAGAGATAATGGAATTTATATGAAAATTCAAAAATCAAATCCAAAAAATCCCATCCGCAATATTCGAGTTATAATGGACGGCTATGAAGATATTTATGAACAAGAGCCATTTCATCCACTCTTTTTAGAAAGACTTTCTTCATTCAAAACCATACGATTCATGACATGGACTGAAGAAAAAGGTATCAAGGAATGGTCGGATCGTATTGATCCTAAAACTTTTACACAAGGTAAAGGTGTTGCTTATGAATATCAAATAAAATTGTGCAATAAGCTTAAAACAAATGGATGGTTTAATGTACCATATGAGGCTAGTGATAATTTTGTAATTAACATGGCCAAGCTAATTAAACAAGAGTTGAGAAACGATGTTAAAATTTACATTGAGTATACAAATGAAGCTTGGAATGATTTTTTCGATAGTGGTAAACATTGTATTAAAATGGGTCTTGAGCAAAATTTATCATCAGATCCAGTTATAGCCAGAAATTTGTACTACTCAAAGCGTTCAGTTGAAATAATAAAATTATTCAAGTCTATTTTTGGCCAAGAAGATAATCGACTGATTTTGGTTTTGGGCTCTTTTATGCTTATGCCAATAATGTCTACTCGCATTTTGGAATACAACAAGGCATACGAGTCCCATTCTAACATTATGCTTGCAATTGCTGGTTACATTTCATGTGGATCTCCCAAAGCAATCGATGTAGTTCAATTAAATTTTGATCGGTTGTTTGAAAAATGTGATCAAGATTTAGAAAATATGAACAGCACAATAAAAAAACATTATGATATAGCTAAAAAGTATAATGTTAATTTTGGAATGTATGAATCAGGCAGTGGATTGATGGAGTTGAGTGTAATTTTGAAAAATTATGAAACACCTGGCGCCACCGATAAATATATCGAGTGGAATCGAAGAGAAGAAATGTACAATGTATATAAGAAATATTATACTATGTTTAATTTGTATAATATGAGTGCAAATTGTCATTTTGCTAATGTAGCTCAGCCGTCTCGCTATGGATCGTGGTGTCTTTTAGAATACCAAGATCAAAGCTTGTCTGATGCACATAGATACAGAGCAATTATGGACATAATAAAAGAAACCAATGTGATTAATTAAATTTTGTACAATTGATGTGTTTTGTTCTGAATCGAAAGGCTAATTTTTCAGATTTTTACAATTACACTCACTCAAAATTTTACAGAAATCTATTTTTTCAAAGACAATTATTTATTTCCCTTGCAAATAAAATTTAAAAAAAAAAATTGTTTAAAAAAAATATTAGCTAATATTTAATTTCATTTTAAATACAAATCATGGTCACTTTATTAATTTATCTGAAGGAACTTTAGCTCGGTACAGAAAACAAACAAATTATAGAGGCACTGTGAAATTTCATACAAAACTTCCAATACAAAAACAAAAAAAATTATAACTTTTGTTCTAATGCTCAAAAACTTGTTCTTAAGATGAAACAAACACTGCGGAAGCCTGCAAAACCTGTGAGAATTCTGCAAAATTGCATGATATTCAAAAGTATTAAAAAATAAAACGCAATTAATTTGCACAGATTTTGCATTAGAACAAAAGTTATAATTTTTTTTGTTTTTGTATCGAAAATTTTGTATGAAATTTCACAATGCAATTTATAGATATTTTTTTTTCTAAATAAAAGTTAAGAATCTACAATTTTAGAGTGACAATTGGTACAATTCAATATAAAATTTAGCATTGATAAATCATAAATCATGAATAATGTGTAATAACCATGTTTAGGTTATATACATAATTGTTTAACATGTCTATGCTCAGGGGCAGTTGGGTGACTTATCCTAGGTTGAGTTGAGAGACCAAATAAGAGATAGCTAAAGTAGTGTGATAATTTTTTATTTGTTAAATTTGAATCTGAAAACAATGAGAAAGACAGATTAATCTAGAGAGATGAGCTCTCAAGATTATTCCCAAGCAAGGCCTCATACAACTTACCTTTATTAATTTTTTTTGGGTCTGTGGGAAGAGGAGGGAGGCTAAGAGGTCCAGGATAGGAAGAAGAAATGTATAAAAACTAAATTAAATTAAATTAAATTTGAATTTAACTAAAATTTATATTCAATAAAGTACGGACGTTTTTTTGACGGTTGATTTTGTTAAGACAATTATAAATTAAATGTTGTGGATTAAATAAGCTAAATTATAAGGTATTTACAGTATGTAAAACTAATCTAAGGCTTCTGAAGAATACCTATTAGAGTTGGTCTGAGGATACCTTTACAAAATAAGCCTTCGCTTTTTTTTGGAGTTTTTTTATAAGATTTTACACGATCTATAATAAGAGAATTTGCTCTAAGAGCTCTGGTGAGATAGGTGTTGGCAATTTTTTTGCATCTTTTCTGAATAGATTCTAAGTTAAACTGGTTCAGCATTTTACTATTGGAAAGGAAAAATGATTACCTTGAGATTGTTCTGAGAGCTTTCGTTTGGATATATTATATTGCTTTTTATTAGGTTCACAGATGTTTAGAGTGATAAATGGACTGTGTTCTAGAATGGATCTGATGAGTGCTTTGTATGTTATCAGAAGAAGTTTAGATGCTTTAGCATATTTACTCTGAATTGTGCCCTATGTTTAAGATTTTTAACACGTTGAGTAAAGGAAAGGTATGGATCCGTCGTGATGCCTAGAAATTTAGAATTTTTCTCATTTTCAAATTTGAGCGAGACTTCTTTCTGCAGCTTCTTTTTGCCTAGATTAAATATTATATAGTTTGATTTCCTGAGACTTAATTTAAGTCCCCACATCGATAGCCAGAGATTCAAGTCACTTAAAAATTTTTGGAGTTTGAGTTGAATCAAAGAGATATTGCCTAAAGTGTACCAGGCGGAAAGGGACTTCGCAGCTGCGCAAGTAACATCATTGAAAAAGATTTTAAAAAGTGTGGGTCCTGGTACGCTTCCTTGTGGCGCTCCTGTGTGAATTTGTCTAGCTTCTGAGAATGACTCATTAACTCTCACTCGTAATTTCTTAAATATTTTGGCAATTGGTAGTTTTTGAGTTTGTAGACTAGACCTTTATGCCATACTTTATCAAAAGCTTTTTCTATGTCTATGAAAATTGCTCTAGTATTTTTGTTTAAAGCCGAATTTGACTGCTTGCATCAATCTAAGAATTTGAACATTAGTGTGGTCATATTTTCTGAAGCCACTCTGAAAAATATTCAGGATCCCTTGGGATTGAGAGAACTTAGTTTAGCGATTCAGTACGATTCTCTCCAAAAGCTTGGAGTGAAAACTATAAATTACTGACTGATTTTATAGTTTTGTAATGGAGTGGGCTGACTTACATAATCAAATAAGCGCATCGCCCATTATCCAATCACCAGATTGCCTTAGGGCTCGGCCTTTTTCAACCCTTTATTATTTATTTATATGTTTGATTCTTTGCTGTTAATGTTGCTTAATTTTAACTAATTAATTAAACGATCTGATGTCATACAATAAATGAAAAACAAGCACTTA
Source organism: Brachionus sp. 'Tiscar' (assembly GCA_006352455.1). Taxonomy (NCBI): domain Eukaryota; kingdom Metazoa; phylum Rotifera; class Eurotatoria; order Ploima; family Brachionidae; genus Brachionus; species Brachionus sp. 'Tiscar'. Next base: position 12,652 of record VANL01001092.1, on the reverse strand, counting down.
TATATGAAAAATTATGGCTAGAAAATAATAAGTAATGTAATTGTTGAGACAATAGAAATTGTAAGTGTTTATAACAAATGCTTATTTAGTTTGGTCGCATTTATCTTGTGTAGCATAGTTTTTCGCTTCAACTTTCTAATTTAAATTTTAATTTTTCCACAAGACTTTTCTCTTCTCCTTCATTCCCAACAAGTTCCATTTTTTTACTTTTAATCTATGATAGTTTCTTTTACTCCAGTTTCATTATCAGAGTTATATTCACTATTAGATTGATTGAATGTTTCCATTTCTTCTTCAAAGTCATTATCAAAGTCTTCATTATCCTCATAGTCATTATCATCAGAAACTTTTGATTGGATTAAGTCCTCATTTCTAAGAAGTTTAATAGCTGGTAAGGAATCGAGACACGTTTCAAAAAATTATTATTTGGAATTAGGGTCAACAAAACCCCTTTTCGGGTTTAGCGTAAAAAAAATTCTTTTTATCAATAAAAATATTTTTTAATCAAAATTAATTAATTACAATATTTTTTTTATTTTAATGGAAAAACTTATTTTATCAACAATTGTTAAATTTATTAATAAATAAGCAAAAGAAGTAGCCAAAAGGGTTTAGAGTTAAAAAATTCATAAGCAAAGATTCGATCTTAAAAGATATATTCAAAAAGACTGAAAATGTTAAGAGTTTAAAAAAATAAAGATGATGAGAAATTTTGATAGAACGCTTTTACAGTCTGGATTGAGCAGTTTCCAAGTGATGTCTTCTCTAAAAAATGTAAGGCTTTACGATAAAACAAAAAAATAGATAAAAAATTAAAAAAATAAAGATGCTTTTTTTGTCTTTTAACAAAAATCTTTAAGCTTGTATTAAACAATTAAATTTTTCATCATCTAAAATCTTTCTATTTAATTTAAAAATAATTTGACCAAAAATAAAAAAAAAAATTATTTTATTCAAGCAAACAATCTATGAATAATCTTTTTAAAAAAAATCAAAAAATTTCCCACTCTTTTCTTTCATTAAAATTAGATAAATAATATTTAGTTAGGTTTAATTTGAAATTAAAATATATTTTAGCTTAACTTAATTAAGTTTTGCATTTGACTAAAAAACTATGCAAAAATTTATAAATTTAAAGCATGTTATTTTTTAAATTAAAATTAAATTATCTTTTCAAAGTATTTTGACTAAAACCCAATGAGTCGCGATTGGACAAGTATTGATTCAATGCTTCAAGGCATAGAACGCTACAACCCGGACAACATACCTCTTCTCGAAGAGTACGTTCAGTATCAAATCAAAGAAAAAAAATACAATCTAGACGCCAATTTGGCTTTGCTAAAACTATACCAATTCAATCCCAATCACTTTCAAACCGTGGTAACTGCTCATATTCTTTTAAAGGCCCTCACTAACTTGCCGCATTCCGATTTTCTTCTATGCAAGTGTCTCATTGACAATTCAAGAGTAGTTTTTATTAAAGAACACTTTTTGCTTCAATTTTTGTTTTTTTCTTTTCAGCTTGAAGATGAAGGTTTGCTGCATAAAATAGTTGATTTGTCCGATTTGCTAGAGAGATGTCAATTTAGAGATTTTTGGCTTTTGTTAAGACAAGAAAAGGCCAATTACACAGATGTCGTAGCACATGTCAATGGATTTGAAGATGGCATCATTGAATGTATTTTTAATTAATTAGGAAAAATAAAGTAGAATGTTTTATTTTAAAGTTATTCTTCACATTGTGAGCAAAACATATCAAACAATTTATTTCAATGAGTTAAAGGAAATATTGGGAAATTTGTCAAGTATTTTCACAAATTACTTAGATTAAAATTCTTGAATAAAATCTAAATTTATGTTTTAAGATGACGAGCTGAATAAACTAATTAAAAACAAGGGCTGGAAGAAACAAGACGATGGCTATGTGTTTGTTGCCAATCATGAGGAAAGCATCAAGACTAAGAATATTGTTGAAAAAATAAAATTCGATGATGTGTCGTCTGTTTTGTCTGCTTCGGTCAAAACTCAATTTGCTCTATGATCTAAGAAAATTTTAATTTAATTTAAATAAATTTTAAAGATATTTTCTGAAATTTTGTTTTATTTTAAATGAAAATTATAAAAATCTAAAGTTAATAAAAAATTTATTTTTCCAATGTTGAAATTATCATAAAACACTTATAATGGTTTGAAAAAAGATTACTTGTTCGGCGCGTATAAAATTTTAAATAACAATAATATGTAATTAATAAACTAAAATACTGAATTAGGTACTAAATAAAAACATTTTATTTTTTTGAAATGAAACACACACTTAAATCAAAAAACAAAAATAAATTATTAATTAATCCCATAATGTTCAATAAAAATTGCCACTTTGAAATTTTTTTTTTTTCTTGTTATGTTATATCAATAGTGTTGGGTACCGTGTGTGACAGACACTAGACCGTCAAAAGTTCATGTTAGCCGTTTTGATGACCGTCATGGGAAAATTTTCTTTCTCTAAAAATAAATGATTTTTCATATTATCAATTCTTTTTCCTAAAAATTTTCATATTCAAAATTTTTTAAATATTTGTTTTCACACCCGGCCAAAAAAATGGCGTTGGCCGTTATTCTTCTTTATGAGATACGAAGAAGAAAATTTAGCGAGGTCAATACCTACATTTAGAGAATAAAGAGAATTTTAAATACATTCAATAATGCCATTTTCAAATCCATTGACATCATGTGCTACGACATCTGTGGAATCTTCATAAATTTTTAAAGTTCTAGTTCAAGCTTTGTTTTCTCTTGACTTGAATTTTAAAAAATTTTAAAATAATCAAAAAAGCTTTTTTTTTTTAAAAAAACATGAATTACATTAGTAGATTCATAAAAAAGAAAAATCCCAAAAAATGCTGTTTTTTGATTCTTTTAGCTATAACTTTCTAAAGTAACATTGGATCCAAATAAAATTATACACTTACTAGAAAATAGGCTTATCGTGAAAGCTTTGCACGACTTTCTCCCAGACAGATCCTGCATTACAAATTTACTTGAAACTCTGGACCTGATTACACATGCCTTATCAAATGGCTACCCCGTAGATGTGGTGTACACCGATTTTACAAAAGCTTTTGACAAGGTTTCACATACAAAGCTAGTCTTTAAACTTAAATTTTATGGTTTTAATGAGCGTTTGATAAACTGGATAAGTTCATTTCTAACTGGGCGATCACAAAAACTCGTATTTGGCGAAGCAAAGTCAGAATGGGTTGAAGTCACAAGTGGAGTTCCTCAAGGTTCTGTCTTTGGTCCCATTTTATTCATTATATACATAAATGATTTACTTGAGTGTTTCCAAAACAGCTCGAAAGCGTACGCTGATGAAAAGAAGATAATAGCGAAAATAGTAGATTCTTCCTCTAATTATAAGTTACAATTCGACATTGATAATATATGCAAGTGGTCACGAGAACTGGTCTGCTCAGCTTAATGTCGAGAAATGTAAAGTTGTCCATTTTGGTCGTAACAGCTCAAAACATGATTACAAAATTGAGTTATTTCCACCTAATAAATCAGTATGCGAAAGAGATCTCGGTATTTATATCAAAAATGACCCAAAATGGGAGACACCAGTAACATATGTCACAGCTAAAGCTAATAGGATTCTGGGTATGTTGAAGAAATCGCTTAGATATCTCAATGTAAACAACATTAAATTACTGTACACTTCAATGGTCAGACCTCATTTAGAATTTGCCATAACCTCTTGGTGCCCTTACCTGAAAAAAGATATCGATATGATAGAAAACATTCAATGTAAGGCTACTAAATTAGTTCCAAATTTAAAGCACCTTGCTTACTCAACACGCTTAATTAAATTGGGCCTGACGAACCTAACTACGAGAAGATTGAGAGGAGATCTGATCCAGTTGTTTAAATTAAATAATAAAATAGAGTTAGTTGAGTTTAAAAATGGATTAACCTATGGTCAAAGTGGTCAAGTATACGGCTTAAGAAGGCATTCAAAGACTCTACGTCGTGAACAGATAAAAAACTGTTCCTCGCGTTTCCATTTTTTCACAAATAGGTATTGTGAATTTCTAGAACAAAAATAACAAAAATTTTTCATTTTTTGATAAATCAAAATTTACTAAAATAAAATACATTTAAAAAAATACTGCAACTTAGTGCAGCAAACTTTGTTGCATCTTTTTTACCTAAAAAAAATTTTCTGATATAAATAAAAGACAAAAAATGAAATATCAATAAGATTTAAATTGATTATTGATTTTGTTTACTTAAAAAAGGAAAATAAATTTTTTATTTTTGGCTAAAAAGATGCAACAAAGTATGTTGCACTTAGTTGCAGTATTTTTTTAAATATGTTTTATTTTAGTAAATTTTGATTTATCAAAAAATGAAAAATTTTTGTTATTTTTGTTTTTGAAATTCACAATACCTCACAAATAGAGATGTAAACATATGGAACCAATTACCGGAAGAAATAGTTAGCGCAAGAAAGTTGAACATTTTTAAGTCGAAATCAGATGCTTGGCTTGTGAAAAAAGTAGCTACTGCTAAAGCTCATTAGAGCTCTGCTCGGGTATTTTTTCCGAGTTGCAGATGGGAAACGATTAAAAAAAATGTGTCAAAAAAAATTAATCAGAATAGCACTTTTTAAGAAATTAATTTGTCAAAAAAGTAGTTTCAAAATAGCTAGGTAAATTTGAAAATAGCCAATAAAAAAATAAACAAGTTCAAAATAAATTTTATTTTTTTTATAATAATTGCCAATTAGCTAATTTTTATCAATTAAGTCAATAAAAAAATGTTTAAAAAAAATCCAATAATTAATTCCTAATTTCAATATTTGACTACTAATGCTAAACTATGGTAAAATTCATCGAATTTTGATATTTCATAGTCCTTTAATAACTCTTTTATACGTTTTTCAAATTGATCGTTTTCTAAATTCGTATATGAGAGTCCTGTTCTGACTCTGACTAAATTATCCACGGTTCTTTTTATTTTTCCGAAGGCTTTCGACTTGATCATAAATAACAGGGTGACTTTTAAGCATATTTCCAAAAGAATTATGCCAAGACTCGACATGATTAGTTGTTCGAGGTATTTGATTCATAATACGATAGTTTATACTCCAAAAATCTATTAAAAATACATAGCTTAGCACTATTAACAACTTTATCATTTTTCGATAATCAACTTTTGAAGATAGTGAGTTATAGGCATCTTCTAGATTTAATTTCTGAATCTTTTTCCAAATCGACTGATTCAAGTGAAAAAAACACCCAAATACTTGAGTACCTTTAAAGATTTTTTTCACCGCATTAATAAAGCCGATTTCAAAGTCACAGTTAAAGGACTTAGGGTTTTTTTTCTAAATTAGAGCATATTACCTCTAAAAATTTCTCATAAATAGCATGTGTTTTTCGCGGCAAAATAGCGTAAGCGACCGGATAACATTTTTTTTTTTATCAAAGCATGTAGACTGTATACTTTTAAAAATGGTTTTGGGGCTATTTCAAATGTCCCATCGGCAAAAACATCAGAATCTTCTAATAATTTAAGACCATTCTTAGTCCGCAATATAAAAAAGCGTTCTTTGTCTTTTATTCCCGAATCAAAAAATTTTCATCTGTATTGAGAGCTTTTAGTAATTCACTTGGAAAAAATATGTCATCTAGACCTTCTTGTTCTTTTAATTCTCTTACTTTCTCTTTTTTTTCTTGCAATAAAAAGACGATCAGCATTATATGTATTTGCATTTGCTATTAGTTCTTCTAGAGTAAACTCATTTATAAATTCGGAAACTTTTTTTCGAGGCGGTTCGTCACTTAATTTATCCTTTTGTTCGATTTTTCTTCTACGTTCTAGTTGGGCAAATTTTAATGAATCAGATGGATGCTCGTGTAAAATAACTTTACTTTCAAAAGTGACGTTATAATCATGACCAATTTTATCACCATTGGTAGAACACCTAACATAGCAAAAACTTTTAACACACCGCCAACTGTATTTATTTTCCTTCGAATTAACTAAGCGATAGTAATGGTTCTTAAAGTACAGTTGCGGGAAACCTTTTTGTGATTGAGTAAATTTTCCTAATTCATTTATATTTATATCATCATAATATTTTGAGATAGATCCCGGAAGATATAGTTAGCGCGAGAACGTTGAACATTTTTAAGCTGAAATTAGATGCTTGGCTTGTAAAAAAAGAAGCGACTGGTGTAGCTCACTTTTCCGAGCTGCAGTTCATATTAATACTACTACTATTACTACTACACAATCATAGATGATTAAATAAGCTTTAAATATATATATATATTAAATTTGTGGGTATTACTTTTAGTTTGACCAAGGAGTCATGAATAAACCAAAATTTGGTATCTCATTTTAAGGAATGTATTGACCTATGGGCTTAAAGTAAAATATCTAAAAAGTATACTTAAATGAAAGCTAAATAAATCTGGTTCCTAAAAAAAATATATGACTAAAGGGTGGAACTTTGAATTTTTAAAATAACTAAATTATGCTTTAATCTTAAAATTTTGGATTTTTAATTGTTTTAAACCTTTAAAATACATTATATTTGTATAAATTATTAAAGAAAATTTTTTTTTTTAATTTTTATTTATTATCAATCAAATTATCAATCAAAAAATTTTGATTTATTTTTGACAATATGTTTATTTTTTAGATTGAAAGTTTTGGATAGAGAGCACGCGTTAGCATACTTTTGCCATTTTGGAATATTTATTGGTATTTTTTTTTTAATAAAAAATACACAATAATGTATTTTAAATGTTATAAATAAATTAATACTTCTCTTTATATAACTTGTGAGACCTCATTCAAAATAGTGTATTTAACATCAGATATTAAAATGCTTGAAAAAAGAACATTGAAGAGCGAAAAAACTGATTGATTTTACTAGAACTAAGCCTTAAGAAGGCAGATTGTAAAACTTAAATCTTGAATGACTCTTGAAAATTGTCAAAAATGACTAAACCCGCATAAACTACGTCAAAATATAGTAATTTTTGTATACTGCAGATTATTGGTAAAGTGGCATGACTGACCATGTTTGAATTTAGTGTAAAGTATTTTTTGATTATTGTTCAATTAATAAATTTTATTTACAGATTTTATTTTTTTTAATTTTAGAAAATAATAAAAATATAACTAATAAATAAGCAAAAAAAATTATTTATTTTAAAAAATTTCACTTTTTCGTTTACGACTTTTTTTTTCATTTAAAATGTCCGATTCGGATTTTTTCAGCTCATTTAACACACGATCACTTTCAGCTATTTTTTGTCTAATACAATCAAGAGTAGCTTTGGCAGCGTTTTTATTTCTAGTCAAACTTTCTTTTAATTTAGCATTTTTTTTCTCCTCGTCTTTAATTTTATTATGAGTATGAAGCATTTTAACATTAAGACCTTTATTGTTAGCCTTGGATATGTCTTTTTTAGAGCTTTGCGCTTCACTTTGTTTACTATCCGAAACAAGTTTTGAATTTATAAACTCAAAAACATTCAAATCAGGCTCAGGTTCCGCATTGTTGACTTTATTTTTTTTTTTTTTAATCTTTCTTTTTTTCTTTATCTCAAAAGCTTTGTCAAGCGATACCCCACTGGGTAGAACTGTTACTTCGACAGGCTCAAGTCTACCTTCTCCCTGCTTTCCCAAGCCCATTCCATTCTGGTAGCCCATTTTAAACATCAATTTAGAACCAATTCCTTTGGTATGCTTCTCCCAAGCTGCCATAGAGCCTTTAAAACAAGGCTTTTCGACAGCAGCAGCATCAGGATTTTCAAATTCAAAATCAGACAATTCACTTGTCGACTCTGAGTCTTGATCATTTTCGGGAAAATCAAGGACAAGCACTTTTTCCCATTCTAATCCGACATTTTTATTGAATCTTTTAAACTGGACATAAATCAAGTTCTCGTCAAATGACTGAACTTGGGCCAAATGCCACAAGCTCTCATATTCTGCCAAGCACAAATTTCCTTTTTTTAAATTGCTTAATTTAATTTTAGATTTTTTTTTTTAAATTTTTTTTTGTCTATTTTTTAATTTTTACTCGTAGCAAAATTCCAAATATGGATGTAAGTCTTCAACTGTTACTTGATGGCCATGCGAATATTTACATGCTGAGTCATATTTGCATTCGTTGTTTAAAAAATGCTCACACGTCTTCATATTAATTTGAGTTGGATTGCAAAATAGAACTCTTAGCTGATAAATATATTTTAATTGATTGCAGGCTTTTATTTCATTTTATTTTTATTTTAGCTTACTGTCTGATTGGATTCAGAATCTGTGCCTAAAATTATTGCATTGTGCAGTTTTAGATTTGTGTTTTTACAATCAAAATACACGCGACATTTACTTCCTTAAGTAAATTATTTCAGAAAGAGTGAACTGTTTACAAAATATTGATTGTTTTTCCTAAACTGGTCTTGTTAAATTTAGTAAAATAGAACAGACAATGAATTTTAACACTAGAAGGACCGGGTGGTCAAAAAAATTTTTTTTTTCCTGAATTGAATTTTTAAGGGTACACTGTTAGCTAGGCATGTAAGTTTTGAGGTGAATTCTTACACATATGTGTTTGATTTTTGTCTTATATTGTCTCTGTCAATATTTTTTTAGCTAATGTAAGAAATTGCTTAGATTTGAATAAGAACTGAATTCTTGATACTCTGATATAAGATTATTACAACCTTAATGTTTAAAAATGTAAGAAATATTGCGCGAAATCAGTGTAAACGAGTAATACTCCCATTGTCTATAGCAATTAAAAATATACAAGTTACTGTAGTAAAAGAATTTAAACTCTTGAGAGATACAATTGATAATTAGTTAACCTTCAGTAAACATGCCTCTAATGTTTTTCTTTTTATTAATAAAAAACTCTATTCTATAAAAAGGTTATTTGGGTCTTGTTAATTAAGTGAACAATTCCGTGAGCAAATTAAAATAAATAAAAAAGGAGTGTTCACATAATTTCAAACTCAAAAATTAGGTGAACAAATCTGTTAATCTTTTAATTAGTCATCAAAAAATGTTTAGCCTAAAACACATAATTTTTAAACTTAATTTTTTACAAACAAATTGATTAATTACGAGTTTTAAATTTTGTGCACAATTTTTTAAATCTTAAAAACTGCTTTGAGGCGAGATAAAGAATCTTTGTGTCTACCAGGCCCGTCTAAAGCACTCGATGAAATGGATAAACTCGGCATTAAAACAAGAGAAAAAATAATAAAGAGACTGAAATTATTTCTTTGCCAATACTGAATAGATTGCGTTTTAGAAAAAAAAACTAAATCTTAATTCCTAATACTGTTTTCTTTTTGTTATATGATCAGTCAGAGTATACAATTTTTTTTTCTGTGTTCACGTAATTAATTATTTTTAATTGTTCGCCTTTATGTGACCACACATTTTACCTGTGTTCACCTATTTTCAAAATTATTTATTTCACGTAGTTATGTGAAGTGGCGCGCACATATTAACAAGACCCGGTTATTTTACTTATCAACATCAGTGAAAATTCAATTTTTCTAAAACTTTTATCTTGCCTTATTTTGATTATTGCCTTTCATTAATTAATTTTTTATTTTAGCAAGCCTATTCTTCAAAAAATTTGTAATTTTTATTATACTTGTCTACACAAATTTTTTAAATTTGATTTTTTTGGTAAAGACTTTAATACTATAAACAATTTCTTAGAAAAATATAATTTATTTTCCTTTCAACATCGTTTTTTTATCCAAATTATTAACTTTTTCATTTAAAATTATAAAATTTGATAATGCACCTACAATCTTAAAAGATCAACTTCAAACAAATCATTCAAGAAAATTAAAATGGAATTTACGGAATTTGGATAAATTGGTACAAAATGATGCTAGATCAACATTTGGTGAATTGACATTTTCTTTTTTTTTTCCAAAATTAATTAATAACTTAGTAATTGAAAAAATCAATTTAACTTTTAATCACTTTAAAATGTCAGTATTCAATAATATAAACTTAATTTACAAAAGAGCATGTAAATTATTTGATAAATTTGTTTTATTTTACAAAAATTTTTAATTTAAATGAATAATATATGAAACATTTAAAATTTTGTACATTTAGGACAACGCCAACTATATTTTTCTGGGACACGTCTTTTCCTTAATGCACATTTGCATTTACAATCTAAACATTCTATTTCTGGGTACAAAACTCCAATCTTCATCAGCATTTTTAGCTGATTTAAAGGGTTGATCTGAAGGAATTCATATTCATTTGTAATTAAAGTAGTAATCAAGGATTAACAAACCTATCTGCTTCAAAAAATAGAAGAGCTCAAGATACTACTCCACAAGCAAAAAGGTCTAATACAAAGGAATTTTCAATGATTCGTAATCAGTGACAGATACGAAAAATGTAAACAAGTAATGCAAACAAGAGGAGTGATGCATGTTCCATATGTAAGATGTATACTTGTGGGTCTTGCACATCAGAAAAGAATACTATTTGTCTAAAATGTGAAAAAAATTTTATATAAAAAGAAAATTTTTTTCCTCTTCTTTTTTATTTAATCTTAATGAAATAAATTTTAAATCAATAATAATCAATTTTTTCTTCTTTTATATTTGACTATCTGAACATATGAAAAAGTTCAGTAGTTCATGGAAAAAAAATTTAAAAAGGAATCGAAGATTATTTTTTTTAAAAATAAGTTAACATTTTGTCTGAGGTATTAAATTTTCAAGACATTGACTGTTATGACTTTTAAAAAATTAAACAAATATTTTAATATTGCCTTATATTTAACATCGTAATTAATTTAATTATATTGATTGCCAATTTAAAAATAAAAAAGTAGCTAAATAAAAAAAGATAAATTTAATTATTTAGTAGCTAAAAAATCAATTTTGTGACTTATCATGCAACAATCTGCAAAGGCTATTTTGAGAAGAGCGAGTGGTTCTCATTTGCGAGTTTTTTAAAAGAACAAAATGAATTGCGTTATGTAACATTTAAAAATGATCAATTGCAACTTAGCGAATGTTCATGTCCAGATTGAAATAATATTTGTAAACATTTTAGTGGTGTGGCATACAATCTTGACTTATGTCAATTTCCATCTATTGATTTAAACATAGAATAAAATTCAAAAAGAGGAAGACAAAAACAGGCAAATATGGCATTAGTGACCAGAAAATCTACTAGACCAACGAACCCAGCTTTACAAAGTATCAATCTTGAACATCAAATATCAACGGTCGATGAACAACAACATGATAATCAAATGGAACCTTTTTCACAGATATCAAAACAAGAGAACAATGTTAACAATAGATTGCTCATTCAACCGACTTCGTCAATAACTATTACAAGACTAAACTCAAAAGAGGCTCCAAGAAAAAGAGAACGTCCACCAAAAATCAATAAAAATACAAACAACTAATTTACTTTCTATTACAGATACGTTATATTTTTTGGCTACGAAAATAATTTTTAGCTTTTTAATATTTTAAGAAACAACTTGCTTTTATCAATATATAAGCTAAGACAAATCAAAAAGTTAAATAGAATTATTGACAAGAAAAAAAAAGCCGATACTTTTAAATTAAAAATAAAGTTAATTTACTTACCGTCTAATTCATTTTGATTATTTGAAAATTCCTCTTTGTCTAATTCGGCTAGAAGTCTTTTTTTCTTCAAATCTAAAAGTGTTTCTGTACAAAAATTAGGAAAATTTTTAAAAGAGAGATAAATAATACTAACCTTCGCTTATTTTTAAAAGCAATTCCAAGTCGGTCTTAAGACTGGTAAATTCGGTTCGATCAATACTTTGATCATTTGAATTGAGAATTATGTCAATTTGGCTTATCTTAAAATTCAAGTCAAACCATTTTTTGATTTTCAATTAGCAGCCTTGAGAGACTATACTTGGTATTTGTAGTCGGCTATTTCGAGCTCTAACACTTTTTCTTGATCTTCATCACACATTTTAAATTTTAATAATTATTTTCTGAATAAAATTATTTTTAATTATTTTAATTTGAAATTAATGGTTATAGAAAGACAAAATTAATAGCACATAACTTTATTCCCATGCATGTACTCAACAATGAAAATGCTTTTAATTTCAATGATTTAATTTTTTTTCTATTTAAAATTGAAACAAACAAATTTCCTAAAATTCTAATAAGATTTTGATAAAGCAAAAAAAATTTTTAAATTTTTTTTAAATAATTTATTTTTTAATAATTTTTTTAGCAAAGTAAAATTTATGATCAAATTTCAAGCACTCAATCTTGCTCAAATGTTTTTTGCAATCATGAAAAAATGCTTTGTATTTTTTTGCAAATCATCATTATTTATGAAAATTAACTTAAAATTTAATTTTTTAATTTTTATTTTTTTGCTCAATTTTTGACAAAATTATTCTTAATCCATTTTAAAGAAAATATAATTCCATCGTTTAGAGCAATAATAAGGGCATATAATTATTACCTGTGTTTATTTTATGCAAAAAAAAACTATAATAATGAATTTAGAACAAATTTATTTATTTAATATTATTTTTTAGAAAAAAGTAACACAAATTAACTAATTAGAACAAAAA
>VANL01001091.1:0-17887 GCA_006352455.1 Brachionus sp. 'Tiscar' | reverse complement strand
GATGCTTGGCTTGTGAAAAAAGTAGCGACTGCTATAGCTCATTAGAGCTCTGCTCGGGTATTTTTTCCGAGTTGCAGCTCATTATACTACTACTATTTAAAAAAATACTGCAACTTGAACCTTTTTTACCCAAAATAAAAACTTTATTTTATTTTTTTTTAGGTAAGCCAAATCAATAACCAATTTAAATCTTATTGATGTTTTATTTTTAGTCTTTTATTTACATAAGAAAAATCACTTAAGGTAAAAAAATTGCACTATTTTTTTTAATTTAATTTATTTTAGTAAATTTTAATTTAACAAAAAAAGAAGATTTTTTGATCTTTTTGTTTTTGAATTTCACAATACCAACAAAGCAAAATTATTAAAAAAATTTTCCTATGAAAATGATTAAAGAAAATAAGTCTTTTCGATGAAAAAATTTTCGATTAAAGTGGCTGATTACGATTTTCTATGATGATATAATTTTTTTTTTAACCCTTATTTTTTATCATATTAATAATCTTAAGATTTTTCTTAATTATTAATAAATACTAATAGTAAAATTAGAAATTTAATGAGAAAATTTTGAATAAAATTTAGAAAAAACTCTTTAGGTCGTTATTAAAATCTCAATGTAATTTTTATTTATTTTTTTTTGATTAAAATTTAGTTTACAAATATTTAATGTAAGTAAACAAGTGTTTGAACAATATTCTTCAAAAAAAGAAGACCAATAGGCTAAAAAAAGAAGATATTCCATTTCGTCGAATATATATATATATATATAAGTATGTATATAAAATTTAATTAATTTTTCAAGTTTAATTAACAATTGATTAAATAAAAAAAATTATATAACAAAAAAATTGAAAAAATAAAAAAAACTATTATTGTAAATTTTAAAAATTATATTTCAATCCATAAGCACTGTGGCTCGGAAAATATTCGATTAAGATTCTAGATGTAGAGCTATTTGATTAAAGCTTCTAGTTTATTTTTTTCGAATTTGTATTTGAATGAATGTTGCTTGGCGACATGGTCGAACAGTTTTGCACAATTGTCTGTTTGATGGAATTAGATTCGGGAAAAGCATGTAAACCTCCATTAATGAATATATTCGACGGACTCAGCTCATTTATTACTACCGGTTTGGACGACTGCTGATTTTGAATGTTCTGCTCGGCTTGAATATTTTCCTCCAATATACTAGCGTACACAGAGTATCTTTGTATCTCGAATTGGAGATAATTGTATTTTTCTTTGTCAAAGTGAACTATGGGTGTGTGAGTTTGCGGATTATTGAAAGCACCAGCGGCCGATTCTAGCCGACTTAGATCGCCCTTAAGCTGTTTGAGATGTTTTTTGTGATACTCGTATTGTTCTTGCATAGAATATCTGGTCTTGGAGACGGGCAGCAGGGGCCTCTGAAACGCCTTGTTAGAGCCGATTGCCCCAGGCAAAGGTGGACTAGAAAACATTGCTGCTATTAAATTAATTGTGCTTACCCATTCATAAAGTTCATTCGCATTGGCACTCTGAAACAAATACTCGGCCCAGTCGGCTGTCTTTAGACGAAAAACAAATTGTTTTTTCTTGTAGTCGGAGGCCACGCTTGCAAATGCATGATGGATACGGATCGCATTGGTTATGTTATCAAAATTGTTTTGTTTGAACACTTTGTCGTCTTTGTGAAGATAAAGTACCATGTCACGTAGACTAGCGTAGAACATTTTCCAGCTACGTTTTAGGAAAGCGGACTTTTTGCCGTCCGAATCAATGCAACATTTTCTGAGCAACCATCCGAATTTATACTCTTTGGCCGTTTGTGGATCTGGCAGTTGTAAAAATGGATTTGAGCTGAGCGGACGAAGTGTGTAATTTCCGCTAAATTGATTTGATCCGGCACCATTCATATCATCAAAATCATCGTTATCCAAGCTATTATAAAATTAAAAAATTTCAGCAATCATTACAGTTTTTTTGGAAATTAAATTGAAAAAAAAATTATTTTATTTAATTAATGATAGCCCTGCGTATATCTAAATAAGTTTAAGAAGAAACATTTTTTTATGAAAAAATTTTTGCCTTATTTTTGGCATTGTGAATTTTGGAACAAAAAACTTTGAATTAAAATAAATTTTTTAATTTAGATCCAAAGCTTGTTCACCAAATAACTGTGAAAAAACTCTGCTACTCTGCAATAATAATCCTAATTGAGTGACATGTCACTGAATTATTTTAGAGGCATGTTATTCAAAATTGAACACTGTTTAAAAAAAAATAAAAATTCCATTTCAGTGACATGTAATAAAAAGTGAATACATTTTAAAACTATTACTAATTGTTTTAAAATTCTTTAAATAATGAAAATTGAATTATTTAACTATGTTTAAGTTGGATGTTTTATTTTTTCACATTGGTCAAATAAAGACATGTCATTAAAATTGAACATAATTTTTATTAAGCCAGTGTTCATTTTTTAGTGATATTTCACTTTATTAGAAATTTGAAAAAAAAAATACATAGTGGTTGTAGAGAGAAATTTTGGATGATACATTTTTCTAAGCTTTCAGATTTAAAAATTTTAATGATTAAACTGAGAAAAAAGCTTTTATTGTGGTTACCCAGTTACAAAGCCTAGACTTGGAGTTCGCTTGAGATTTGTGACTTTTAAACAACTCTGCTTTTATGATCTAAATTTTTTTACTAGTTTTTTAAATGCAACAAAGTGCAACATTCATAGAGGCATCAAAAGCTAAAGTCTAATAATGGCTTTTTTTTCTTCTAGTTTTTTTTTATTTAAAAAAAAATTAAAAATATGACACATTGATCATCAACCAATTGTTGAATGAATAGATTATTAGTCATGGGTTTAATCGCGTATATTCAAGTGCAAAAAACACTCAATGTGACTTTTTTAATTAAAGCAAAATAATAGAAAAGTATTTATTAATCTTTGAATTTATGGTTTTTCAACATAATAAAAGCTAATAAAGATCTTTAATAGTAAATTTAAAAAAAAAAAACAAAGACTTTTTTTATTGATTTTTTTTTCAATTATGGATTTTTAAAAAACATGGACTGTGAAAATTTTGCGAAAATTAGCATTAAAAGAAAAATTAGATATTTACCATGCAAATTCGAGCGGTTCGTTTTTTATGGCACTGTACAAAGATTCAAGTAGAATATCGGAAAAATTATAACCATTATTTAGGCCTTTTAAATTTTCAATAAATTCGTTTAAACTCATTTTATTTTGAATTTTCTTTAAAATTAAAAAAATAAATTTGAAAAAAAATTTTTTTTTTATTGTATTTTTCAAAATTACCGGATCATGTAAATCTGTATTGAGAAGCATTATAGCACACGTAAGTGTATGACAGCTATCTACATCGGTGAAAGCAGTGTTATTGGCATCTACGTATCGTTTGGCAAAGTACATTAGCACGCGTTCTTTCTCCTGTGCATCGCCGACCAACTGGAATTGTTTGAGAAACTTTCGAAGTGCAGCGTCAAGGGTCAAACTCTGAAAGTTGAAGAGCCTCAGATATTCTTCGGCGACCAGTGAGCTAAAGTCGTTTCTTAAATGAGAAATTTTTAGTAATTTATAAGCTAGGTTGTTTATTTTTCAGCCAAGCTAACCCAGATTCAGCTGAGCTGCAACACATCGGATGATATTTCACTTTCGGAAATTTATATAAACTAATAAATTTTAAACATTTTGCAGTTTTTTTTCTGTTAGCGCTTCAATAAGCAAATATAAAATTTCAAGTCGGTAAATATGTACATTATTTTGTTGGTTTACCGAGTTTCAAGAACAAAAATCTACTAAAAATTTATGATTTACTGATTGCATAATCAATTGAGAAAAAAAAATAGAGAGAAATTATTTAACTGAATAGGGAATAATTTGAATGATAAGGCTTAATTCCAAATTAATGAATAGAATTTTTGAAAAGGAAATAAATTTCCGGGTCCCACTAGTCCTCGTTTTGAACAAACAATTTTTTTCTCTTTTATATTTGCTCAAATAAACAATAATCTTTTTTTTATTCTTAATTGAATTTTGATTAAAATTAAACTTGGTCTCAGAATTGATCAGCCATGCTTCTATTATCGAGCCATTGATTTTTCTAAATTACCATTCTTCACACTCTATCTAAAAATCATTTATTTTTGCACTCGAATAAATTCGCCTAATTACTTCGGCACTTAGTTTAAATCGGAATTATTAATTATTTAACACATTGGTTGAAAATAAAAGATTAATTGAGACTAACAGGCCTCGGATCAATTAGAAAATTCGAGCTGAATAGAAAAAATAAATTTTTAATAAAGAAAATTTTTTAATTTATTTATATATACAGCTGCAAAAAAATTTAAATCCTTTTAGAAAAAAAATCTTTTTTCAATATTGAAAAATAATAGATACTAATCAATAATTGTTCCATGCTATCCTAGCGTTCATCTCCTCATCCAGTATCTTTTGAGCACTTTTTTTTGTAAAAAGATTTAGAAATTCAAAGGTGGTTAAAAAATTGTCTTAATTTGGTAAACATTTTACGTCTTCAAGGATAAGAATTTTTTTTACTAGTGACATAAAATTTGTCTTAATTGATTCACTAAAGTCGAGTCATTTTATTGAGTCGAGTCAAAATTGATTAGAAAAATAATGTTGCTCTATATTTTTTGGATAAAGTGTGTACACAATTCAAATAAGCACTGTCTAATTTAATATACCAACAAAAAACAAAGTTAAATATTGAAAATAAAGTTTAGTTTAGAATAGCTTAATGGGCTGAGATTGAATAAAAATAAATTAAATAAAAATTGGAGAAAAAAAAATAGAATCCGGTAGGACAAGTGTCTCAATACTGGAGCTCAAATACACAATCACTAAATTTACAATATTTACTTATTATTATTCTTTGTTGACAAATTACGCTTTCTTTGAAAAATGAACAGCTCTCACAAATAATTCAAATAACTTGTTGAAAAATTTTGCTGTTTTTCTATTTTATTTTTTTTGTTCAAGTATTCATCGAGTCATTGAACCCTGGTGATTAATATGAATGCATTGTAAATTTAAAATACATTCGCGATTCAAATACATTTCTAGGCTTTCTAATTACCAAGTCAAATTAAGATAGTGACACAATGCGCTTAATACATAGACCAAAGATTGGTTCGAAGAGTTGAAAAGAGAGAGAAATAATAGTGAAACAAAAATCCAAGTAATTTGAAATTTATTGATTTTTTTTTTTTCTAATTTGCTCGTCTTTTTCTTGGTTCTGTTCTAAAGTATGAAAGAAATTAATAATTAATTTCAAATAGCATAATTAATCGAAACTACTTCATTTTTATGATCAGGGCTAAATAAACTACAAGGTGAATTGATGCATCAGCGACTGGAATTAAGAATTAAATCCCATAAGAACAGAAAGCCTCAAGGATATCTTATAGTTTAAAATTTCACTAAATGACGTGAATTAAGCTTATCAAGCTTAATATAAATTAAAAAATAATTTGAATTTCATGACTTGAAAAATTAAATTTTTAATTTATTTTTAATATTAGTCTTGGCTGAGCTAGTTGAGTTAAAAATTAAAAATTAATAATTACTTTTTTGATAAATGTCTTACTACATCGCTTGATTTGAAGCCGTCCAAATAGTACAATCGTTTGGCAAGACGTTGTGCTGATGGCAAATCGACAGCTTTAGGCGTGTACACTCGCACTTCAGAGTCTGAATCAGAATCGCCAGTTTCGCATTCTTTTAGCTTTTCGTCTATTTTTTGTTTGACAAAATCGTCGATTTCCACTTGAAAGTTCAAGGCTGGCGATGTGTTTGAGTTGATTAGTGGTAGATCGGTGGGCATTTTTGTGTTCAATTGATTGTCGTACACATGTTCGCTCTGGGTTTCCGATTCGGTTATGCAGTCGGACGAGTCGTTTGAGCTAACGGGAGAATTGGACGATTGGCTTGTTAGATCGTTTGTCACTGTTTCGACTAGTGATTTGTCCGATGCCTTGTTTTGAATGGACCCTGTTGACTCAGAGGCAGATATCGAGTTGTCCAAAGTGGTTGTTGACAAATTTTGAACAGTTGTCGAATTGGTCAAAAATGAATAGTTATCACAGCTTTTGCTGCTGGCACGAGTCAAATTGTTCAAAATACTCAAATTTTCTGTTTGATTTAGCAGCTCAGCTAATCTTTGTCTATAGTCGGAATCTTTAAAAATTTAAATATTAATCTATATTGGCTAAAATGATAACTTAAATGTCAAAATTTTTAACATATTTCTTCTAAAACAGTTTTAAATGATAGATTAATCATCACTTTAATTAAATACTATGATGACCTTTAGCTGTCTTCTAGGATAGAAAAAAAAATGCGACACAAATAATCTAGTAACACTGTTGATAGTTAATTTATTTTTTTAATCTTTAAATGGCCACCATTTTGTCTTGGAAACCAAATGATTATATATGATTATTTAAATTGCTTTTATTTTAACACTAGAAGACCTAAGGGTTTTTTTGAAGCCTTTTTTGACTGTTTTTTTAGCATAAAATTGCTTGCTAAAAGTTAAAATTTTTTCTAAAAATAAAAATTAAAAAAAACCTTAATTTGATACTTTAATTATTTATTTTCGTTCTTTTTTATCAATTTCAAAAGTAGGAGTTTTTTGAACCCCGTTTATGTCTTAACGGTTTAAAAAAATTTAGGTCTTAAAATTTAAATATGAAGATGCTATTTTATTTACTTATATTTTGATTTTAAACTAAAATCATGGATTTCTTGTCTCATGTTTGAAAAGGTTCCTTTTTAGATAACATTACTTTTAAAAAATTACCTAAAAATCTTGAAATTGACATTTGTATTTTTTTAATTAATATTAATGCTAGTTTTAAAGAGAAAAATTCCAATTTCCTCAATAACAAAAAACAATTTTATTAATCATAAGAAATTAGCTTCCGCAATATATGTTTATAAAAGCTCTTAGTATCTTCAATCGAACAAAATGATAATTAAGACCACCACTTACTTTATTAGTTTTGCACAAACTTCAATAAAAAATAAAATATTCAAAATAATAAATTGGTTTAAAAAATCAAATAGATTTAGATCATAAAAATATTTTTTTTTTTTTTATTAAATTGAAAAGCAAAAAAAAAAGCTTAGTTGTTTACAGAACGGAAATTATAAAATATAGAAACCCTGGATTATTTAATAACATTTTTTTATTCTAAATTACACCCTTTTTTTTTCTTGTTTTTTAAATTAGAAACCTTTTTTTTTTTAGAAGAGATTAGGAAAATATTTCCTAAGGATTAATAATTACCTGATTTTATTTTCAAATATATTCGATTTCCACAACACCTTAATTGCTTGTAGACTTAAAATACCAAAATTGTTAAAACAAAGGACTCAAATACAAATAGATTTAAATACCTTCTTTTAATGTCATGTGTCTTGTACTAATACCATTTATTTCGAGTATAATATCACCTTCTTCAACCTATAAAAATTTAATTCTTATCTAAATTTGTTAGAACAACAAAAACAAAAAAAAAATGCTTGTATCACTTTAGGAGTTTTGCCATTTTGGTTCATAATGTCCACAATTGTTATCGGCAAATCGGTCGAGTATCCTCCGACTAGATTAAAGCCGAGCAAGTGATACATTTGACTTGACTTTGTCTCATCATCTGCTAGTCCACTAGTATTCAACAAGCTGCTTGATGAATTGTTTCGATATATTTCAACCACTTTGAATGTGGTTTTGGTTGAGTTCGCACAAGCCATTCTTTGTTCAAAATAAACTCACATTTATTCGACTATTTAAAAACAAAAATCTAAATTTAAATAATTTTTATCAAATAATGGTTGCCTGAGAGTTATGGATAAGAGTTTACTTAAGAAAAAAAAAAAGCAAAAAAAGCAAAATCAAGCTCTTGGAATTTAGATAATAATAAAAAAATAGATAAAATCTATTTCAAGACGTGGTCTCTATAATTAGTCACAATTTAGCTAGTCAATTTTTAAGACTTGTTTTTCCAAGACACTTTTATTAAATGAATATTCATGATTTAAAAAATAAAAAGCTTTTAGTCTTGATTAAAAGTATTTGGATCATTTTTAGAATATTTTATTTGTACCTAAATACTCCGCGATTATACTTCTATTTTAGATAGAAATTTCGAATTTTAATAAATTATGAAACATAACCAAATTATTGATTTTAAATTAAGTGAAACAAAAAAGTACCTCGGGCTACCTTAATCATGCACAATATTTGCTCGAATGAACGCTAATTGAGCGCACTGATAACTAATCTGTTTGACATTTGATAAGAATGAAACATTAAAGAGTTGTTGAGAATTTAAAATCATAAATTAGCAAATAATAACCTTTTTTTTTTTATTCAAATTAACTTTTAGACAGTGTATACTTTAATTTAAAATTGAGTGAAAATTGATGCTAGTAGATTTGTCTTGTCGAAAAAAGCTCTCTTTATTTCAAAGCAATTCTCCAAAGGCCTGTTAAACATTGGCCTATTCATGATGCTACTTTAAATGAACTGAATTGTGATCGGTTTAAAATTTCCAAGTTTGTATTTGGCGTGAAACATGATTAACTTAGAAATGCTCATTAAAATTTAACCATGGATTACATTTAGTACGCAAAGCCTATTTGACTAAGCTCAGTTTATTTAACTATTTTAAAAACAATTTGCTCTTAGATAATAGGGGATTTGGTTTTTAGTTTTGTAGAAGTAAAAATTTTTCTTTAAAAATGTGGCTTATTTACCTTATATTTACAATCCTAATCATCTTTAGTAAATAGAAGAAAAAAAATAAAAACTCGAGTGCTTTATCTAGAAAAACGCGCATATCATACACTAATAAAAATTCTTAAAATTTAAAAAAATAATTTTTCGTTTCGTATCACAGCTACATAGATACAGACAACTTTAAAACTGTCTAGCAAAACGAAAAAAAAATTTGGGTCGATATAGATTAAAAAAATTAAAAACTAATTAATGACTCTTTTTTTTTATTTAAATATTTATATCAAGTTTATTTATTATGTAAAAAAAATTAATTATTTCTTAAAATAATGAATTTATTGCTAATACAAATGGCTGGTGCGCTGATCTATCCAAGGTTAAATATCAGGAAGCCATTTTTTTCCTTATCTTAATATATTTATTGCCTTAAAAGCAATCAATAAATTAATTATATAATTCTGGTTGTTGAAAAACAAACTATTCTACTGATATTTCTAAACCAAAAGCTATTTTTCACTATCCGCACATTTACTTTTACTAAAACTGATTATCTGTGCGCGTCTGCTGGTTCTTTTGTTGCCTACCTTGAAGAAAATCATCGAAACTAACTAACTGCAGTATTTGCTTCTTTTTTTTTTTAATTTTATCTTATTTGCTTAAGTAATAATTATCAAAGCAATAAATTTCCTACGCATGACAATAAATGATAAAACTAAAACTGATTAGGAAGTTGATCAAAATATTGTATCAAGTTACGTCATGGAAAAAGAGAAAATCACGACTTAAATTATTCAATTAAATTGTTTAAATAAGTATCTTTTTTTTTTCTTTCTAATAATCTAAATAAACTGGAGTTTTGTTTGATGAAATATCTTTAAAAACGAAATTTGCTTGATTTAAGATTTGTGTCTGACTTGTTTTAATTATAATTTTAGTTTGAGTAAGTGCTTAATCGGTTTTAGTAGAAGATCAATATTTTGCATTTTTTTTTTTATTTAATTAAAAAATAGAATGTTTGTTATGAAGAAAATTAAAAACGGAATTGAAAATTAGAAATAATTCTAAGCTTTTTAATTATCTTTGGTTGTTTTTGGCTCAGAGCTAGCAATTTTGCGAGACTCGCTCCAGTTTTGTTCGATCTACACCTGAAGAATTAAGAACGCTTTTCAAATGTTCAATCTTGCCTTCATCTAATTGTTTGCTGCGAGACAAGATCCATGCGGCTTCAAATTTAATAAAGCCGAGGATAATGTCGCATGAATAAACTAAAGAATAATTGTCATAATCAGTTAACCAAACATGGTAATTGGCTGCATTTTTTCTTTCAGAATGTTTTCCAATATTCCTAAAGTCTACAAACAATTTGTTAGGCTCTTCGGCTGCGTTAGGAGCATAGGCCTCGCCAACAACCGAAGTTGTTTTTCCGTTTCTTTTTTTTTTTTAATAATAATAAAAATTTCATCTAATTTAGATTAATTTTTTGTTTATTACTTCATTATTCCTGAATTTTTAACAGAAATTTTATTGTCTGAGAGCAAATCGTAATTAGCTGTTACACAATTAAGGCCTCGTTCAAAAAACATCGGTATGCGCTCTATTTCATACCAAGTGCCTGTATACTTAAATTTAAATTAATTAGTTAGTATTTGAAATATGCATTTGAATTACTCTTGAAGTGTCAAAGTCTGGCATGACTGGAACTTGTGAACAACTGGTGCCCAGCGAAAAACCGTAAATGCTTGCTCTAGCTGGACGAGTTGATGCCAAAAATATTATCAACAAAAGTCTAAACATCTTATTTAAAGATTGAGATTAAATTAAAAAAGAAAAAACAAATTTTTATTTATTTTTAAATTTTTTATTTTAGAATTAAAGCTCGGAACAAAAATGTACAAGAAGACAAATTTAACTGCTAATCTAAATAAATTCATTTTAAGCATT
The DNA here is from genome assembly GCA_006352455.1 of Brachionus sp. 'Tiscar'. NCBI lineage: Eukaryota > Metazoa > Rotifera > Eurotatoria > Ploima > Brachionidae > Brachionus > Brachionus sp. 'Tiscar'. The sequence goes on along the minus strand of VANL01001091.1, from coordinate 7,169 downwards.
TATTTAATTTGTAATATTGAGCTCGTTCGAAGAGTTTTTGTAAGAATTGGACGCCAAAACAGACATAGCATTTTTTTGAGCTTTTTGTATCAATTCATTAACTTGTTCCATATGACTTTTGCCTGCTCTAGATAATAAATTAAATCAAAAACAAATTTTCAAAATTTTTTTTCACTTTTGCTTACTTGTCAGAATTTAAATTTTTTCTACTATTGTATAACAGCGTTTTGCGCAAATTTTGATTGTCCTGATCGACTAATTTGAACTTCATTTCCAGTGATTCATTTTGCAATTTTTCATGATTTAACTTCATGTGCAAGTCGTTGATCTTGATTAAAAGGAAATGAGAAAAAAAATCTTTCATTTTTAAAAATAGACTCAAAACGAAAACAAAAAAGGCAGCAGCATATGTTTTAACTTAAGAAATTAATTTCCAAATAGACTAAAGCCAAATGGTTTTGATAATTAAAAATCATCCAAGAGAATGAAATTTTTATTTTTTTTTAACTTTTCATAATTGAATAAAAAAATTTTTTTTTTTTTATTTGGTTAAATATTTATTTTTTAAATAATAAAAAAATTTTTTACTTTTAATCTCAACTCTTCAATTTCGTTTTGGCTGCTCAAATTTCTGAGGTTTAAGTGTTCGTGAATTATGTACTTCAAATTGTCGATTATATTTTCATAATTTGCATCAGCTGAATTGGAAATAAAATTTGTTTCATTAGCAAATCCTTTAGAAATGAGCTCGTTCTGCAGTTGATGTAGCTTTTCTTGAACATGCTGACTTGTTTTAATCTGATTGTTGAGCTTGTGCTCGGTCTCAGAGTACTTTTCTTTGAGCTCATCTAATTCGACTAATGACCGCTGCAAGCGTTCTATCTCGTCACATTTAACTTTGTAGTCTAGACGAGAACTGTTAAGCTCAATTTCCAATTTTTTAATGTCTTTATTCATTAAAGAAATATCATTTTCATAAGCTAGTAGTTTTCTTTTTAAATCTTCGTTAGAGCTAGCGTGTTCTTGTTTTAGGTAATACATTTCGTTGATTAGTTTCTCATTTTCGTTCTTGTAATTTTCATTTTCTAGTTTGATTTTTGACAACTCAAGGCTGTAATTCGATATTTCCGAATTATATTCAGCACTTAAATCAAAAATTAAATAAAAAATTATCGAGATAATTTTTTTTCCAAAATTAAAAACCTTCTTTTTATAGAATCGTTTAAATTTTTGTTTATTGTCTCAGTTAACTCTTCGCATCGTTGCTGCAATTTGTCATTTTCAATACGAACTACTTCCATATCATTTTTAACTCTTTTTACTAATGAATTGCTTTCATTTATCTTGTCCTCATAATTTTCACTTAAATTAATTTTTTTTAAAGCCTCTAATCAAATTTAATTTGGTTTAATTAAAATTTTTAACATCTAATTCAAAATTATACTTTTATTTTTAATATTAAAACACAAAAAATAAAAAATTGGCATCTGATAGAAAAAATTCTCTCATAAATCTTTTCAATAGCTCAGCTTTTTTTTTTTTTAGCTTTTATTTAAGACCAAAAAATACAAAAATGAAAATTGATAAATTTTGGTATCGTGAATTTGAAAAACAAAAAGAACAAAAATCCTTCCTTTTATGATAAATTAACTACAATAAATTTAATTTAAAAAAATATTTAGTGCTACAAAGTTTGTTGCACTTTCTTTTCCTAAAATAATTTTTCTGATATAAATAAAAGACAAAAAATAAAACATCACTAATATTTAAATTGATTATTGATTTGGTTTACTTAAAAAAAATAAGATAAAGTTTTTATTTTAAGTAAAAAAGATGCAATAAAGTATGTTGCCCTACCCAGTTAATACATTTTTGAAGACATTTTAGGGATTCTTTAAAGAACCTACATGAATTCTACATGAATTCATTCATTCTTTAAAGAATCCCTAAAATGTTACAGTATGTTACAATTAGTTTCAATTATTAATCTTCATCATAATTTGAACTGAACTAAAATTTCCTTTTTTTAACAAATAGCTATCAAAACAGCAAGTACCAACTGTACCTTATTCTATAAAAACCAAAATTTAACTATTTTCCTATAAATTGGGTAAATATGACTTATTTCATTTACTTAAATAAATCAATATTTTTGTCATTAATATCTTTTTGTATTATTTTAGATTTAAATTATAAACTTTCTAAAGTTTTGGATATAAAAAAATATCAAATTGAATTTTCAGCTTTTTCTCAAACAAATAAGATATCAAAAAATCACCGATGATTACTCTAATACAAGAATTGCTTTTTATTTTTTAAAAATTAAATATTAAAAAATGATTTAGCTATGGTAATTTTTACTTTGACTCTATTTGAAGAATCTAATTATGTACTGTTACACTCATTTAATCGAGTAAATGTGATAAACTTTAATCAATGCATAAAACAATTAAAAATTATTATATCTTAAATAGAACTTAATAATGTCAGAATCCAAAAAATAACTTGAAATTGGATTAAAGGGTCAGTTACTTAAAAAAAATAATAAAGATTATTTATAGAAATTTTGAATCTTCATTTATAATCCTAACCCCTCTCTAAAGAATAAATACTGAAATTCCAAAGATCATTCTTTAAAGAATTATTAAAGAAAAAGTGTCCGGAAACCTTTAAAGAATCTTTAAAAATTCTTTAAAATTTTTTTGACCGGGTAAACTGATTTACATTATTGATATAGCTTGTGAAAGTTAAACCCATTATGAGTCGCAGTATATTTTTTTTTTATTTTACTAGTACTACTAAAGCTTTTCTAAATTTTCAGAGTAATTGAGTTAACAAAAAAATTCCTAGATCTTTTATTAGTATTAATTTTTGATCCTAATAAAACGCTAATTTAAGTCAATAAAAAATGGAACTTTTTAAGCATCAATCAACTTATATGGGATTAATTTTTTGACTTTGTTTTTAAATATTCTGATTCATTTAACTTATAAAAAAAAAAATTTTAAGTTAATAAAAAATTCTTACATTAACTGAGTAAGTTCATTGTTATTTTTAGTCTGTTGAAATCTTAGTTGATTATTCTCATTTTTTAATCTGACTGTTTCTTCCTTAGATGAAAAAATATTTAAAAATAAAAAAACAATTAAACTTTAAATTAACTAACTTGTGAGTTATTTATTTGTTCATTTAAAAGCTGAATTTGAGTTTCGTGCCTACTAGCAAGATTGTAATTTTCATTTTGAATTTGTTTCAGTTCTGATAAAAGTGATATTAACTTTTGTTCCGTGTTGTTCTTCTCAGCTCTGATTTTGTCCAATTGTTCATTCAAATTTTCGCACTTTAGCCTCAATTCTTTTTCTTTTTTTGAAATATTGTTTAATTCGCCATCAAATTGAGTCTCTTGATCGATTTTTTCTACTTTACTGTATTCAGCCACGTATCTATTGACTGTAGAAACGTTCTCCACATTTTCAGTATCTATGGCATAGAATGACGAGTTTTCATGTGACGGAATTGTAATTGTTCGACTAGTGACAAATTCAGCAGTGCTTGTATAGATTGGAATGTTCTGGCTGAGCACATCTTCTTCAATAGCCGAGTCTTCAATTTTTTCCTTGACCAAATAATTGACTCTATTCTCGACCTTTTTGCTCAATTCTTCATTCAAGCTTGTTATTTGACGTCTATGTTCGTCTTGCTGAAGCCTGATTTCACATTTGTTTAGCTCAACCTTTTGCTTTAATTGTTGAATTTCATGTTGATAAGATTTCATCTCAGTAAACAATTGCTTAATAAATATTTTTTTATATTTTTTTAAATTTAATTTTTTTTTAAACAAACTTTCATAGCATCCAACGGGTCGTTACCAATATCAGGATTTATTTCCTTAATGTAAAAAGTAAAATCTTGTAGTTGCCTGAGAGCATTCATTTTTTGCTTATATAAACTAATGACTATATCGCGGTAATTGCTCGTTTCTTGGCTAAGACCCTGCGACTTTAAATTCTCTATTATTTCATTGTAAAGTTTATCACTCTTAAAATAAAAATCAAAGCAGGTTATAAAAACAATATATATTTTTTTATTAATAAATAAAAAACAAAAGAAAAAGCATACATTTGTATTGGAAGAATTTTCGAGACTTTTTTCAATTAAACTGTAGTCTGAACGATGCAGTGTTCGTTTTAATTCAAATATTTGATCATTTAGTTCATTGATTTTTAATTTTTCGTTCTCAAGACTTTGCCTCAAAATGCTTTCTGACGCCTAGGAAATTTCCAAAAATAAAAAATAAACTTTGGTTTTATTTTATAAAATACTTGAAGTTTGGTTATTTGATTCACTAATTCAAACTGATTATTTAACGCCGAGCTTGGCTCTGAATTTGATATTTTCTTATTAAATAAAGAATTTTATTTATTTTATTTAGCTTAAAGGGCTTTGTTGAAAATATACTTCAAGCATATCGAGTCTATTTTGCAATATTTGATTTCGTTCCATGTCACTTTTTCTCATCTGTTGACACTGGTCCAGCATCATTTTCACCCTAATCAGCTCCTCCTTTAAGACAAAAAATACTCTTTTAGATTTTTTTTTTCCAAGTTTGATATTATTTTAAATTGATTGCTTGCAGAATTTAAGACTCACATAAATATTGCAGATTTTATTTGCCGGTGTAATAGAAAATAGGCTAAAAAATCAAATATAAAAATAAACTTAAATGACTCAGTTCAAATAAATTACTATTTGTATTAATAAAAAAAAATAAACTCATTTACAATCAATCTATTAAAAGCAATTTAAAATATTTTATTCTGTAACAATAAATAATCAAACATTATTTAGTAAATTTTTCAGATTTTTTTCTTTTTTATTATTTAAAAAATAATTTAATTTTTTGTTGGAATATTTTATCTAAATTGTGAATTTTTCTATTATTTAAACTTAGATTTAAGCAAGTGTATATCTTAAAAAATTTTAACATTTAGACCTATAGTTAAATATTTTTTTTTATTTAAAAAAAATGGCTAAAATATAGTCAATTATTAGCACTTAACGACTGTAATCTAAATTTGTGTATAAGCTAAGAAATAAATGGACTCCTGACCTGATTTGGGCCCGTAATAAACTTATAATTGAAAGCACTTTAGAGCTAAAGTGAAAAAATAAACAAATCGAGTAATTATTCAACATTACCTGAAGGACATAAATTTTTTTGTTAAGTTGAAAACACTTGTTTTCATTGGAATCTTGTTCTTTTTTAGCATCTTCCAAATTTTTAACGCTGTCTCTAAGCTTTGCTGTTAGATTTTTCAAATAAGAATTCTCATTTTTTAGCTGAAAATTCTCTTTTTCACATTTTATTAAATCACCATCACTGGAATCCTATGCAACAAAAAAAAAATTAATAACTAGATTTATGTAAGTTTTATCTACGGACTGAACAAGCTCGGACGATTCGAAGCTCTGGCTTCGCACAATCGTCATCTTCTTGATCATTTTCTAGTTTAATTGGCAAAATAAAGCATGATTTTTTAAAGCTACGTTTAAAACTTAAATTCATTTTTAAAAAAAATTGAGGCCAAAATTTTAAATTTATATATTAAACTAAAACTTAAATAACATGAAACATATTAATTACTAGAGATTTGTTGTTTGGCAATTTGGTGTTTGCCAGCTTGTTTTTTCTCTTGTATCGAGGTTCTTCTAGTGTGTTTGTAGTAATTATTTTAACTACGGATACTACACCTCTTGGGTGCTGTTCGTTACTACTGCATTTAGCTTTGAATTTTTTCTCTATGTTCTCTTTTATAAAAGAAGAAAAATTACGCAATGTCTCGTGACTAAATGGATAAACAAGCTTACCGTTTTTGTACACTGGGTATTCATTAGTCAATTGAGTGTTTGCTTGACTCATTCTAAATAATTTCGTGTTGTTTGTTGGAGAATCGTGAGATTTGTTTTTTCTATTTTTTAAAAATAAGTTAAAATTGAATTTAGCTTTATTTTGCTTGCCAGCAAAAAATCGCCTAAGCTCATTGAAAATATCATTTAAATCAATTAAAACAGTTGAGGTTAAACACCTTAGAAAAAAAATTAGCTATTTAAAAATTATGAGCTTCTCTCTCGACAATAACTTATTATTTTCGAAAAGCTTATCAAAAAAAATTTTATCGTCATTCATTTAAATTTTTATGACTTAAAATGTCCAAAATAAATAATAATTTTTTTCTAAATTTTTAAATAATGGTTACCATGCTACCATTTGGTTGATATTTAACTGCAAGTTTTATTTTATCTTTTTTTTGTTTCCAAGTTTTAATGCACTTATCGTTCAGAGTCAGTTAATAAAACATAGCATTTTTTGGCGCTTAATTTAACTAAATTAAATTTTAAAATTGTTCTTGATTAGAATATAACTTAATAGAAAAAAGTTGAATATCATTGAATAATAAGCTTTTATTTAAAAAGAGGATTGATGGAGGCAAAATTGAAAAGATTGTTGTTTTTTCACAGCTATGAATGAAATTAAATGGAGCTTGAATATTTTTCAAAATTAAGAGTGAATTAAAAAAGAGCTTAAAAATTAATTTAAGACTGAATGAAATAATTACGTTGGTAAGCGAGATATAATGTAGTTTTTAAAATTATACATTGGGACATAAAAAAGAATGAGCTTTAGGGAGAATTAAAAATTTTCGAATAATAATTCAATTACCACATTGGGTAGAAATCTTGACATTTTTAAAACACAAAGCTAACATGAAGATCTGAGCCATTTTTTTTAAATGCAGTTGAAAATAAAAATATTGTAAGAAATTTTTATTATTTGATTGATTAAAAATTTCATTCTAAAAATCAAAATATAAAAAAACGAGATTTGAATTAAACAAACAGCGAAGAAAATTCATGTCTAACGACAGTTAAAAACAAGTATAAAAAGCCAAAATTCATCAAAGTCTTTAAAATAACAACGATCAAAACATGTGTTATAAAATTAAAAAGCTCAAAAGGAAAACAAAAATACTGGAAAACAAAATTAAAATTTTAGAGCCAATCTTAAAACAATTAATACAAACATATAATTATCAAAGTAAAATAAAAACACATTCCCAAAATTTTGGTCAATTTGGACAAGAATACGTTATGAACACAGCATATTCAAA
>VANL01001090.1:0-17891 GCA_006352455.1 Brachionus sp. 'Tiscar' | reverse complement strand
TTTTTTTTGAAAAAATTAATTAAAAAATTGCTTACTGCATATTTAAATTTTGCGTTATATTCAGGATCATTTGCTTTAATGCGTCGCCGATCCTCTAATAAAAAGAAAAAGTTTTTTTTTTTTTAAATATTCGATATAAAATGTGAATGAATACCTTTGGGTTTTGCTTTCTTGAAACAATACATAATTAAATATCAAAATTCGCTCACTAAATAAATTCGTATTCAGTAATAATTGTGTAAATATGTTCAGCAGTGATAAATTGTTCAATGATGATAAACAACTAGAAATCATCTTATGTAGAATATTTCAGCTCAAAGAATGTCATAAAACCATCTGCAAAGTAGGCAAACAGCACTAATACCAACAAAAACACTAAATTAATCTAAATTTAAAATTAAAAAATTAAATTGACTTTGCTTTTTGGTCTTTATTCTCATTATTCATAAATAAAATTGTCTAAAATTAAAAAATTCGGGCATGAGAATAGTCTATTTTTGATTCAGGTCAGTAACCTTGATAAACGTGTGCCAATCCTTTGATAGATATTTAAAATATGAACTCCATATAGTGTCAAAACTAATTACACTTAGGTGCTTTTATTTGGCACACGTACGGAAAAGGTTTCTATGGAAATTTTAAAAACCTAACACTCTTAGAATTTTCGATTTAAAAAGTAAATATAAAATAAAAATTGAACACTTAGATAAATAGTGTTGTGTAACAAATTGAATTAAAATCAGTGAAAACCTAAACATGAGACATCGCTTAAGCCTCTAGTGGTAACATAAGTTTTTAAATTTATTTTAAATTCTCATTTGATCAAAAAGAAAATCAATAAAAAAATAACTGTGCCAACATAATAGAATGAAAAAACTTTTCTAATGTTGTATAATCATCTTCAGGCATTAATCATTGTATGAAATCATTGTCAATTTTAGACCAAGTCACATTTGAAAAATCAATAAAATTATTTTTTTAAAAATTAATAAATAAAAAAATGTCATAAAATTATTAGATTTAAAAAAAAAAGCATATAAATATCACATAAAAACTTTTAATCGATTACTAAAACTTTAAATATTTGCTTAGGTAATTAATTGCGATAACAATATTAATTACTAAATTTACCTTTTATTCAAACTGTAATTTATGACAATCTGCCGGTCTAAAATGAATAAAATTCACAAACATCTTTTAAAAATTTTCAAAATCAAATTTTTGCCATTATCTACCAAACTTTAAGCTTAGATTTTTTCCAAATTGATCGAGGAAAAATTCAGCAATTTATATTTACCATAATAGAAACGCTGAGTTAAATCATTTTGGTCCAGGACATAAATCAAGTTATGTCAAAATCGAACCAGTATAAAATAAAATTGTAATAAAATATTTTTCATTCATAAGTATTTTTTGTCATAAGTGTGCGTATATGTGTAAGTATCAAAGCGATTAATAAACTATACACATAAATAAATATAAAGGTAATGATAGTCGGGTTATTTTTGTCTTATTAATTTAGTTTATTTAGTTTATAGGTTAGAAATATTCAATTTTCACAAAAGTATAATTATTTAACTTTGGTTAGGAAATCAAATTTTAAATGATTGCTTAATTGAAGCATAAAGCATAAAACAAATGTCGACATTTTTAAATTAAAGTAACATGATGCTTTGTTCTCGACATATCTATCAGGTCACCTTTATTTATTTGAGCTAGTTTTTTTTAAAATTAGAACACATGGCGTTAAAATTATCTTAAAATATGATTGCACTTTTCGGCTTCAAAAGGTATATCTCACTTTTAAACATATAAAAAATTAAGACAAAAATTTAATTTTTTTGATTAAATTTGGAAAAAAAAACCAATTGATAAGATTAAAATTAATTTTACAGGATTGTGAAAATTTTGTTAACAAGTGCGCAAGCCAAAATAAAAATATGATACTTTAAAGAGAAAGTATACTGATTTTATGTTGATAAAAAAAAGCATTTGTGGAAAAAAATTTATGAATTTAAATAATTTTTTATGCAAATAAAATTAAATGCAAGTGTTATTTTTTTTTTATATTTTTCTGAAAGAAAAATTCGAATTTGAATTGAATTTAATTTGAATTTATTTTTCAAATATTATAACAATTACTTTAAAAAATTTAAACTCTTTCTTAATTTTTTAACGAAATAAAATGCTAAAAATAAAGGGTATGAGAATAGTTTTGTCTTATAAATTGAAAAAGTCGTCATATTTTTTTTAAATTATTTACTCCCATTTTTAAAGCTAAGCTCAAAAAAATTTAATTTCTACCTTTTCTGATAAACCAAATTTAAAATTTTCTGCAAGATTCTAAATATAAAATAGATAAAGATATTTTTTTGTAGGAGATAGAGTATTTTATTTAGGAATAATTTATTATTAATTTAATTTTAGTTATTCAATTTAATTAAAATAATGTCTGATTAAATAGGAATTGATCCAACTATATTGGGATTTTTAAAAAATCTGTATCTAAAAACTTTTGATTTTAGACGACTGTAATTCAAATCAGAAAATATTTTTGCTAAACTTTAAACCACATGATTTTGATTAGTGTTTTGTATCGTGTGTGGCGGCCACTAGACTGTCAAAAGTTGATGTTGGCTGTCTTGATGGTCGAGAAGGAAAAATTATTTTTTCTCTAAAACTAAACGATTTTTTGTGCTAAATTCTTTTATTTGTAAAATTTCATGTTTTCACATTCTGACATTAAAACGGCCAATACCATTTTTTTGAAGTCTAGTGGCCGCCACTCACGGTACCAAACACTATTTTTGATCTCTAAATATTTAGAATCTGTATTTAATTGTATTTAATGATAATCAATAAAGACAAAATATTATGATGATTATTACCTAATTTTTCAGATTAAAATCGAGGACAATTTTTTTGCTTTTTTATTTTTTTTCAAAAATCACGTGAATTTTTTATCCAAAATAAATAAAATTTAACATTTTATATAATTAAATTATATCCTAAATGTAAAAGCGGAATTTTTAGATATTTTTTTTAAAATTAAATAAGCAATTTTTAAATAAGTGCTCTTTTGCGTTTATAAAATTAAGCTGGTAAAGAATTGTTTTATTTATTTAGTATACCCACCAAGTAAAAATTTAAAATATCTTGATTTAACATTATAAATAAATCCCATAAAAATATTAATTTGAATAAAAAAATATCAGATAAATAACTGCTGCTCTTTAGAGTAGCTAACTTTAAATGCGTTGATACTTGAGCATTTTTTTAATCTAACCATCAAACGCGATAAGATAAAATTTTTAAAAACCTATCTTTTGATTCGAATTATTAAATGATACAATTTTCATATGTTCGGCAAAAATTTAAATTCCTTGCATGACTTAAAATTAAACGCATCACTCATCTATTATAAATAAAACAACACCTTTTCTATCTTCTAGCTATATTGTCAATTAAAATCTGTTCGCTTCATCACAACTATGCTATATATATATATGAAAAAACCTCTCGTACACTTACTAAAGTAATAGTTTTAAATTTTGCTTGGCTACATATAAGAGTAACTTTTAAGCCAAATTTCAAAATTTGTTTTCTATAATTCCGAATAAACAAACAATCCCTTTAAAAAAGAAAAACAATTAATATTTTTTCTTCTATTAGCATTAAAAAAATTAAATCAAAATGCAAGATGATAATTTTCTCATTGGTGCCATAGACCAAGGAACTAGTAGTAGCAGATTTTTGGTAAGCAATAAAAACAAACAAATTCAACAAGTGATTATTAGAATCTGTAATTTTTAGGTGTTTTCAGCCAAAGACTTTCAGCTGATAACATACCATCAAGTGCCCATAAAACTTATTTCAGATCAAGCAGGGTATGGCTTGATTTAAATGATTGCTCAAGAAATATTTTTGTTCTTAAATCTTAGATGGGTGGAGATCGATCCTCAAGCTATAATTGATTCAGTGGTAGAATGCATAGAAAAAGTGTCTGAGTATTTGGCCGAAATGGGGCTCTCTCATAGAAATATAAAAAGTTTTTAATATTTTTTATCAATAAATCAGATTAAAATTGTTTAAATTAAAGCTGTCGGTTTGACAAACCAAAGAGAAACTAGCATTTTGTGGGATAAAATTACAGGAAAACCACTCTATAACGCAATAGGTATTTAGCTTTATTTGTACTTTTCCTTAGTATAAATAAATGGGAAACAATCAGAATTTTAGTTTGGCTTGACACTCGCACACATTCAACTGTTGACGAAATGATGGCTAAATGCAACAATAATCCAAATTATTTGAAAGTATGTTTTTGATAGTAAAATCTTAAGGATTCATTTAAAATCAATTGTAAGATGGAATGCGGTCTTCCTTTCAGTACTTATTTTAGTGCATTAAAAATCAAATGGTTAATGGACAATGTACATGAAGTTAAAGAAGCTATAAAAGAAAACAGGTGTGCTTTCGGCACTGTTGACTCGTGGATTCTTTGGGTTGGTTAAATTTTATAATTTAATAATATAATTATGATTTTTTTTTTAAGAATTTAGTAGGAGATAAATCTGTTCATTTGACTGACGTAACTAATGCCAGTCGAACAATGCTTATGAATTTGAAAACATTGGATTGGGATGATTATTTGTGTGATTTTTTTGATATTCCAAAATCGATTTTGCCTCAGATAAAAAGCTCAGCAGAAAATTATGGGTCCATAAATAGTGGTTGTTTAAAGGGAATAAATATAACAGCGGTAAAGCATTATTTCTTTACTTATATTGTCTCTAAATAGAATTTTATTTTAGGTTCTTGGCGATCAACAAGCGGATTTAGTGGGTCAGCTGTGTTGGGAAAAAGGAAGTGCCAAAAACACGTAAAAATTTACCATTTTTATCTTTTAAAAAAATTATGTCAGATTTTATGTTAAAGTTATGGTACAGGTTGCTTTTTACTATATAATACTGGTAATGATATTGTTTATTCAACTCATGGACTTATTACCACAGTTGCTTACAAATTTGGAAATGAAAAACCCGTTTATGCACTTGAAGTAAGAGTCATAATTAGTTTTTTTATCATCTATTATCTTTAAAAAAAAATTACTATCAAAAATTAATTGAGATTTTTAGGATATTTAAAACTAAATCGTAGTAAAAATCAAAATAAAAAAAAATAATTTTTTTAATTAAAAATTTCAAATTAATGGAGTAAATTTACTCAGAATCAAACAAAGAAAGTTTTTTTATAGTGTGTCTGTCAAACAATTAAATGAAAATAATCTATTTTTAAGGGAAGTGTAGCAATTGCTGGGGCTGCGATTAACTGGTTAAGAGACAACTTGCAGTTAATGGAAGATATAAAAGATTGTGAAGAAATCGCAGAATCTGTCAAAGACACTGGAGATGTGTACTTTGTACCTGCCTTTTCGGGTCTATTTGCTCCCCATTGGAACGCTACCGCCAGAGGGTATTCAAAATTCATTTAGTTATAATTCTTTAGAATTGTATTTAAAGCCTGATAATTGGAATAACTCAATATACGACAAAAGCTCATATCATCCGAGCAACATTAGAAGCAGTAGCATTTCAGAATCTTGAGATTGTTGAATCTATGAACAAAGACAGTGGAATAAATCTCAAAATGCTTCAAGTATCAGGAGGAATGAGCAAAAATAAATGTTTATTGCAAATGCAAGCCGATCTATTAGGAATACCTGTAATTAGACCATCAATGACAGAGACTACTTCGTTTGGAGCAGCTTTAACTGCTGGAAAGACAATCGGACTCTGGGATTTAAAAGATCAAAAGAAAATCCCCATTTACAACGAAGCCTTTTATTGTACAATAACAGAAGAGAGTACACTTAAAATATATAAGATATTTTAGTATTTTTAATATTTATTTTTAAAACTGAAGCACGTAATAATAAATACAAAAAGTGGAATAAAGCAGTCGAAAAATGCATGGGTTGGGATGATTCAAGTGAACCAAGTATTTTTAGAATAATTTTAAAACTAAGCATTTTGACTTTTAAATATTAACTAGTTCGTAAGCCTTTTTGGAAAAGAATAGGTGGAGAACCATTCGGCTTATTATTAACTTTTGGATTAACTCTTTCTATCGGATACTTGATTTATACAAAATATAAATGAAATTTTATCCTAATTTTAAAAATTTTCTTTATTTTTTTTAGTTAATACATGATATGTTAAAAACAATCAATTAACATTTAATTTTTAAACTAAGTTATAAATAACAAAGAATGCTATTAACTTATTTTTTGTATTTTCGTTAAAAGCAATCTACCATAAATATAATTTATCAAAAATTGATTTTTTTTCAAAAAAATTAATCATACTTTTAAGCAAGCTTTGTTGTCTTTGTAAGCTGGGAAAATTTTTTTCAAATCTTTGAATTTTTTAGAATTCTAAATCCAAGATTGTTATAGCTTCCGATTAAGGTCCCTTAATTTTGAACACTTAAAATTAAAACCAGTTTATATTTACAACAGAAAGCAGGACTGATTAATTAAAAAAATTTAAATTCAAAATATTTAGATAAATAAACAAGTCTTTAAAAATCTCTTATATGTAGTATCTTTGCTAGATTATTAAATTAAATTCAGAATTGTTTTAAAGTCACTAAAATTAATGTCCAAGTCAATGACTTAAAATTTGATTAACTCCGATTGATTTCAAGTAAATGTAAATCAATGTTTTATTATTTTTTGTCTTTTTGTGATCTAAAAATTTTATTTATGAAATTTATTTTAAAAAATGAGGCGGGCTCAAGCTTCAATTAGAACAGAATTTCTTCCATTGAAACCAACTTATCATTAATTCTTAATTTTAATTTATATTTTAAAAATTAAACTTACTCTTCAATAGCAATGTAAAATCTAAGACTTAAGACAAACCAAAAAAAAATTTTTTAAATTATTTCTGCAAAAGAAAATTAAGATCTTTTCAAATTTTGAATATTGATTTGATTCCAAGACTAAAAAGAGACTATCAAAAAAACACCATTTATTTTTTTTTATTTTTTTTTGTTCAATGAATAAAAAATAAATAAAAATTGAATTTTGAAGATAAAAATTTTATTTTCACTTCATTTTTTTATAAATAAAATTATCAGTGAAAAACTAAAACTAAACGTGTTCGTTTTCAGTTTTAAAAATAAATCTTAATTCAAAAGAAATAAAATGTTTCAATAAAATCCTAAACAAAATAAAATCATGGACAAAACAAGAATTTAATCATTTGATTTATTCTAATTGCGAATGGGCGTTGAATTCAGGAGAGACGTTTCGGCTGATTTTTGATTTTTCTCAGCCAGTTTTACACTCAACAAATCGATAATAGTTTTAATTCGCTTCTCTGACACTGTCTGAACTACATGTTCAATTGATTCCAATGCAATATCAGGATATTGGTCAATAAGACTTTTTATATGATTGAAAACTTGATCATGCTTTAGTTTTTTTATTCTATCCCAAGCAAAGCCGTCTTCTCTAAGTTTTTTCTCATTGTCTAATTGAGACTCGAGCCATATGGCTAACTTTTCATTTTCGTTCCAATCAATGGTATCAATCTCATCTATCCATTGTTTCAACAAGCTTACTGAACTCTCAAAACTCTGCTCTGAATTGGACATTATCAATTTAACTAAATCATCCTGAGCCAATAATCTTCTCAGTCTCCAATAAAAAAATCTCCTACTAGTCTTCCACTCAATGATTTCTTTTATAACACTTTTCTGTTTCATTCGACCAGGCGTATCATGCAAATCGGCAAAAGTAACCGATATTTGATGGTAAATGGGAATTAACTGCTTTTCTCTAGCCTCGAGGCTTTTCTCTAGTTCATTTATTTTCTGTTTTAGCTCACCAGTAGGCTCATTTTCACACTGAGCTCTTAATGCTTTTATTTTCTCTTTTAAATCTTTGCATACAAAATCAACACGGTGCATAGTTTTAACCAAATCTCTAGTTCTATACTTGATTTCGACCGTACCTTCGGGCTCGAGCACGTTACCTCTGCTTTCTTTGTCTGCATACATTTCCATATAGCGGTCGTTAATGGTCGGATCGACAACCACCCATGCGCCTCCTCTTAATTCGGCATTTGGTGGTATGTATATAATCACTGGTTGTCTATATTCTCTAAGTGCGTCCACAATATAGGCGCCAAATTTAATTACTTGTTCATACATGTCTTTCATTCCACCAGAGAATCCGCGCCAATTGGCAAATATCATTAAAGGCAGCTGCTCGCGGTTAAAGTCTTTAATAGCTTGAGAAGTTTTGTAAGCCGAATCAGGGAACCAGACTTGTCCAGCTTGTTGCAGAGAGCGAGCATCAGTGTCGAGATTGGCTGGATCCGCAGGCGTTTGCAGTTCGACTGCTCTGGTCTCAACAGCGATTACGCCAAGCGGAATACCACCTAGACGAGCTCGACCGCATACCACAGTCTTTGCCCAGCCTTTCATCACCTCATTAAACGAATCACGATCAAAAAATCCACTCTGCCAACCGCCATTCATTTTGCCTTCGAGCATGTGACGCGGATCGTATGCCATTTTAGTCGGACAATACGCGATTTCTCTATCTACCAAATCAAAACAACTATTGATAATTGGCAATCTTAATGGAGCGTTTCGCACCAGTCTGTCAGGCATATATGCCAGCCATTTCAATATTAAAAAAACGCCTTCAAAATCATCAGTGACCACATCATGAGATATGCCATTGTTGTGCATTATTTGCACGCCTCCCAATTGTGTATTAGATGTATATACCTCACGTCCGAGAACTTTATTCAAAGCGCTAGCGCCAGTCAATATTATGTGACTGTTTTCAACTTGAATTACTCTTTGACCTAAACGAACTAAATAAGCACCTATGCCCACAGCGCGACAAGTAACTAAACTAATTGTGCATATTTCATTATAAGCTTGAGATGTTTCGCCAGCAATCATTCCCGAACCACGCAAATTCTCAACTCCTATGCCGTTTTCTTTGCCCATTATGTCAACTATTTTGTATCGTTGCTCGTTGGTTGTTTCATCAGTGATTAGCTCAGCATTTAAAATAGACGCGTTTGTTTCACTTTGTTTTATTTTTTGATAATCACTTGGCGTTAAATAAATGTACTTGTAGCCTTTATCTGGATTAGTTTGATCGTTCCATGCCACTTGAAACAATTGTTTAAGCTCTTCGGCAAGACCAATTCTGGCACCACTATTGGCCGATATATAAATTCTAGGTATGCATAATTTTCTGGCCAATTCGGACGCTTTTTTGAACACCAAATCCTCTTCCATGCCAAAACTTCCAATTTTATAGGTAATGTCATTAGCAATTACAATTATGTCTCTACCATTCGAATACTCAGGTGTTTTTATTCTCATTTTCCATGCAATCATGCCATTGTTATTCTCACCCGGTAGTCGATTGGTTTCGACTAGTTCGTTTTGTTCATTGAGCACAAGTTCGACACTAGTAAAAAAGTCCGACTGCATCAAATTGTTGAGTTCATTTTTTATTTTTTCCTGATAATTCAAACATTGGGCTTCTTTATTTTTAATTGTGGACAATCTGTTGTAATGATTGCGCCATATTTTCATCAACGATTGTCTGAACATCTCGGGAAAATCGTAAACATAAGTAGTACCGCTTGATTGGGCAGCAAATCGTTTTTGTTGCAAATGATCTCGCGTGAAGTACGGCGTACGAAGCAAACGTCCGTGCAACGGCCCTTTTTTGTGCGAATAGCTCTCAAAATAAGTTTCACCAGAGATTTGATCGGTAATTTCGCGATACAGCGATATGTCCAAATAGTAGCCGCTCTCATTAGTGAGAAAAATTCGAATAGGAACCTTTTCTCCTTCGGGCGTTAGTCTCAGAGTCATTTTGAGCTCGGCTTGTAATACTCTCAACTTCCACAAACGCGAACCGTACTTTAGCACCATAGAGCGAACACTCTCTTCTACTTTGAGCGGATCTATGCATACACACGGCACAAAACACATGTATATGTGATTGCAGTCGGTCTTGTTGGCAACAGTATGTGAAAAAGCGCACTCTAGCTCATTTAATGCTTCGAGCAGGGTTCTCTCGGCTTCGGACTGCAAATACTCGTAGCTCGCTTCCTTAGTAACCAAGTCCGAATGGCGAATAATACATCTGGCAAAAAATCTAAAATCTGTTACCTCTTGTCCCTTGGGCACTTTGGCTCTGCCCAAATACAAGTGCATTTTTAAGTTGCCAGTCGGTATTAGCTCAAGAGAAAAGTTTCTCAAACGATATATTTCAAGTTGAAAGGCCATCGCCGGTTCCAAATGACGATATATTTTATCTTCTTGATAGTCGTCACGTGCTCTAAAAGTAAAAAAAGACGGCTGTTGACGCTTTTGGCCAACACTAAAGGTTAAGCGTCTAACTTTTTTTTGTCTTAGGAGACATTTTTTCGACTGAACAAAATCTAGAAATACACTAGCCAATGTTTCGTCGTCAATGTCAGTGGCAAAGTCACGTATAAACACATTTAAAATGTTAATTGTGTCATTATAGGAAGATGAGTCTGTGATTGATTGTTTGCGACTTTGAGGCGTACTCAGCACAGTGTTCATATTGCTGGCGATTGACTCTAGCTCTTGGTCATGTTTTATATTAGCAGCTGGATGATTGCCAATAGTGTCTAGACTTTTGGAATAATCTGGCGATGTCTCTGCACTGTTTATTTGAAGAGTTGGACTCGAGTTTTGAGATTGTAGCTCATTTTTGAACACTTTATAGCGTGAGACTAGTTCATCAAAATTGTTCATGGCCGTATTCCAATTTTCGAATGCAGACAAAATACCCATGCGTTGAAATTGTAATTTTTCGTCACTATTGTTCATCAATACAGTTAAAATATCGCTCTGGCTTTCGACATGCGGCATAGTTGTAAATTTGTACAATGATCTATTCGGATGATTGGAAGGCAACTGAAGCTGAAACTCGACCAAACATTGTCCATTGTCCAAAAAATAATGCTGTACACTATTCAATTCGTATGCTATGTACGAACGTCGTACGTATACCTCCAATGCTGCCTGTCTTACTTGTACATTTGTGTGAAAGAAAAACGAATGCAGCACGTCGAATATTGATGTCTCGGAAAGAATCATTTTTTGCAAGCTGTCCTGACACATTTTGTGTCCGTACATGTTAATGGCAGACAAAAACATCGACTCCATTTGATTGTGACGTTGTTCGTAGGGCGGTTGTTGGAACGCAATGAGAACTTGGCGTGCTTTGAGCGACACCTTGCCATTCTTGGGATTTTTGAGCTGAGTTAGCTCTTGAAGCGACGAAGTTAATTCGTCAGTCAACGTCGGATCTTTGCTAAACAAAACATTTATCAACATAATGACCAATTGGTTTTTATTTGCGTAATTAGCATGGGAAAAAATTACATTTAGAACAGCTTCCATGTTATCTTTGTGCAATTCGCGCAGATTATTTATGCATTTGTCGTAATTTGAATGCTGAAATTGTCCTTCGACAGCTATGTACTGTTTGATCAAATCCTGTATGACCATTTTCATGTGGCCTTTAATACCATTACGATACCGTTGCACTAGTTGTACAACAAATTGAACATTATTAAAAAAAGCTTCTCGTTCGCTTTTTTTCTCAATTGAATTAGCATACGTGTCAATAACATTGGCTATTTGTTGACTTGGAAACTGAGCTAGTACCGAGGTTAAATTGTTAGCATACTGAGTGATAAGTCGATAGATGCTTTTTTCGACTAGTTGAGGAATACGTCCTTGTATGGAAGAAATCAAATCTTGAAGTTCGAGCAGAGGCAAGCTTGGATCTCTGAGTGCATTCATTAGAGTATTGACGGCCGACTCGGCTCGCTCTTTAAAGTAAGGTTCAGGATACGAATAGCCAGCAAGTATATGCGACAAGGCTTCTTTTGTATTCTGAAATACTTGATGTAGTTTGTTTCCTTTTACTTTGGGACCTTTGGGCTCGGCAAATTTATCTTTGTACAAATTGACTTGCTGAACCAGAGACATGTCGTCCACTTCTAGTCGAGCGATAATGGCACCAACTTCGAGAACAGATCCGTTTCGTTTAACGTGCTGCACTCTTCCACTCACTGTTGATCTAAGCTCCATAATCATTTTCATTACCTCGATTTCGGCGTAAACTTGACCTGCATCAACATGCTCGCCGTCATCGACCAAAAAATGTACTAGCTTACCGGCCGACGGCGATCTGAGCAAAGTCGGATCATTTTGTTTTTGAAATACGCAAGTTTGTATGCCAATCGTAACTCGATATGTATTCACATCCTCAATTAAAAATGTAACATAGCTCGATCCATCAAAATTGATCAACAGACCACCGTCGATCAATCGGTGGACTTCAACCTCCACAAAGGAATTGTTCATTACCAATATGTAGCTATTTGGTCCGCATTTAGTAGCGGTTAGAACATACTTATAATTGTCTTGAACTAGTTCAACATCTACACTTGTTTTCAATGTGCTAAGTGGCAATATTTGACCACGTTCTAAATTGTGTCTAAAATTGTGAAATTTATCCTCAATTTGTTTGTCTGCAACATGCAAAGCTGTGCATATAATTGACAGAATTAGATCTGGCTTTTGAGTTACTAGTCGATTGGCAATCAAATAATCAAGCCAACCAGTGTCAAGTGTATTCTCTATGTAGGCTTCGGTCTCAAGCAATTTAATCAAGTATTCAACAGTGGTGCGAAAATCGCCTCGAATCGACAGCTCTTTGAGAGCGAACACCAAGTTTTCTCTAGCTATTTCTCTTGTTTCACCCCATGAGAAACAGTGGCCGAACTGTGAGTCAGCAAATTCGTGCAAGCCACCACACGCTGCCAAACTAAAATATCCCCAAACATTCCTATTACTGCGGAAAGTTAGCTCTTTAACATTCCCTGACGACGGCTTGAAGCCTTCATCCGGATTTTCGCTTGTTATTCGAGCCGCAATTACGTGACCCTTGGGTTCAGGCCTTCTATCTGAACTT
The DNA here is from genome assembly GCA_006352455.1 of Brachionus sp. 'Tiscar'. Classification (NCBI taxonomy): domain Eukaryota; kingdom Metazoa; phylum Rotifera; class Eurotatoria; order Ploima; family Brachionidae; genus Brachionus; species Brachionus sp. 'Tiscar'. The sequence continues at coordinate 4,825 of VANL01001090.1, read as the reverse complement.
TCAAAATCAATTTCGGTGTCACTATTCAAATTTTCATTGTACAATTTCCGTATATCTTTTATGCGATGCAGAGGCAGACCCATAGCAACTTGAAGCTGACAAGCAGGCAGATTGACACCAGTTATCATTTCAGTACATGGATGTTCGACTTGTAGACGCGGATTCAACTCTAAAAAGCAGTAAGTGCAATCCTCGGGGTTATATAAGTATTCTACTGTGCCTGCGCTTACATAGCCAACCATTTTGGCCAGTTTAACTGCATCTCTTTCCATATTTTCTAATATTTCCTGATCAGCCACAACAGCCGGTGCCTCTTCAATTATTTTCTGATGTCTTCTTTGAATAGAACAATCTCTGCCGAACAAAGAAATGGCACTGCCATAACAGTCGGCCAAAATCTGCACTTCTATGTGACGCGCATTTGGCGCAAATTTCATAATGAAAACGGGCGAGCCGGGAACTTCGGCCTGCACTTGGCGAAACGAGTGCGCAAAGTCTTCTTCGTTTACTACTTTGCGAATACCTTTTCCACCGCCACCTTCACTTGCTTTAATCATGAGCGGATAGCCGATTTGCCTCGCTCGCTGCAAGCCGTCCTCAGCCGTGCTTACACACGCTTTTTGATATGTGTCCATGTCTACTGTACAAGTCTTAACAGTTTGTTTAACTGTTAGATTCGAACCGGACCATGGTATTGTGGGAACATTAGCCGTTTGAGCTACGATTGATGAGGCAATCTTGTCGCCAAGAGCCCACATGGCCGATTCGGGCGGACCAATGAATGCAATGTCGTTTCGAGTGAGTATTTCGGGAAGTTTCGGGTTCTCTGATGCATGACCCCATCCTGCCCATACTGCTTGCACTGGTATACGCTTGGCTATGTCCAATATCAAATCACAGTTGGCATAGTTGTTGTTGTTAGACCCTCCCGGCACCGGAACACAATGATCTGCCATTCTGATATACTCTTTAAAAATTATCACACTTTTAAAAATTAACAATACTCAAATCTAGCATTGACGTACCTGCATTGGCTTTCAAGTCCTCTGGAGTATACATTACTGCGAATTTGATTGCACGCTCATTTCTAAACACTTCGTAAGACCAGCGACGAATAGAACGCATACATTTGACAGCTGCAATGCCATTATTGGCTATTAGAACTGTTTTAATCACACGAGTGCCAGCAAATTTTTGTACAAACTCTTCTGGCGAGCTGATTATGCTAAGCTCGTTGGGATCGAAAAGCTTGTGCGATGATCGCCGTGAGGTCAAAATTGAATTTGGTGACGCGTTCGATTGTCTTAAATTGAAAAAAAAAATGCACAAGAGAGCCTTAAGTGAAACATTGGATCTTACTTTAAGCTTTCAGAAGAACTGTTCGGTTTCATTGTCGAACTTTCGTTCAAAGAGGTTAACGATTCGCTAGATTGAGACTTACCTATTGAGAATTTAACTGATACGCTATTGTTCATTCTAGAATTTCATCTAAAATTAGGCAATACACAATTACAATAAAATGTTCACATGTTTTTGGAAAATTAATGAATTAAATTAATGGTTGCTCTGGTTGCAAATTTGACACAAATTTCACTATGTCGATTTGCAATAGTTTATTTATTTTATGTATATAGAAATATTTAAATGAAGCAAATAAAAAATATGCATGATGCATGTATAGAAAAAAAAAATTCTTAAAAAACCCCGAAGCATTCTGTGTCTTGGGGCTCGGTACTATTCTTGCATTCCTCTATTTGAATCGTTTCAAGAGCCAACTGACAAACTATCAAGCTGATTAGATCTGTATTTAAAATAAACTTTTAATCATACGATTTTTCATTAAATTTTTAATCATCAGATACTAAGATTTGGAAAAACTTTGACGCTAAGCTATCACCTCATGTGAAATTTGCAATTATTTATTATAATTATATGCCATTTTAGAAACTCATTAAGCCATGACGTCATAATAGTTGAAAAATTAAGCCTAAATTTTGCAAGTACTTTGCTTATGCAAAATGAATAATAAAATAAAGCGACGAAATTTGAATTTTTATAATTAAATAAAATATTTTAATTACATACAACTATTTAGTTGTCAATCAATTTTAAGATAAAAAAATAGAAAAAAATTTGCTGAATCAAAACCTATGAATAATAAGGGGGTGTTTATTCTTTTGTTCAAGTCACGAGGACTAACAACAAGGTGCATTTTAAAATCTAAGAACTAAAGCTGATTAGAAAAAAATCTAGTTTAATAAATGATTTTTTTTTGTTAAACACAATAATGCTATTTCAATTTTTAAAGTTTATTTTAAAGCAAGAGTTTTAATTTTTATTCTAAATTCATCCAAAAAAAATTTAAACAATAATTTTCTAATTTATTTCTAAAAAGCATCATTATTAAAAATTAAGGAAATGTATTGTTAAAGTATGATTTTACACAATGAATACATGAATAAAAGCGTTTTAAATCTTTTTTTACTTAACTTTTGAAACAAAAATCCATAATAAAAGAATATGTTTTATACTGCTAAACGTGACTTACTAATTTTTGGATTTCTTGTGTAATTTAGTTCCGATCATATTTTTGACAAAATTTTATTTTTATAAAAAGTAAAATAAAAAAATTTTTTAAATTCGTATTTAATTTCATTTTTGTTCAGCTTTTAAATTAATTTTCTAAGTGTCTCCAATTTGTTTCATATTTTAATATTTTTTTTGTCCAAGAGTATAATTGAAAATTAATTATTTATTTTCATATTACTAATTTGACTGTTCTAATCTGATAAAGCTAATAAAGTTTTAAATTAATAAACATTGGTCCAATACAATAATTTTATAGTGACAAAACACAATTAAATTCAAATTAAAAAAATGTAATAAGCCATTTAAAAAAAAAATATTTAAAATAAATAATTATTTCAAATCTTCAAATATGATATATTTTTTGAAGAATTTTAAATATGAAAATTTATTTTTTATTTGAAATTTTAAAAAGTTACTTTTTGTTAAAAAGCTAAGTCAATTAATTTTAAACTGGTTTTAAAATTTGAATATATTTTTAAACATTTTTATGTATAACTTATTCAAATTCTACAAGAAAATATTATAAAAAAAAAGATTTTTTTTTCGATTTTAGTTAAATAAATTAAGATTTCTCAGCGAATTCTAATGTAAAATGACTATAATGACAATGTTTTTTTATATATATATTAGAAAATGATTTTTTAATATATCTATTGAAAATAATTGTAAAAAAATAAGACTAACTAACCAGTTTGTAGCCCATTTCTCAAGCTTGTGTCTTATTTGATTCAAAAGTTTTGGTTTTTTTTTGAGCTTAGCATCATTATTTTGTTGCTAAATTTCTTGTGAGTAGCATTTTTAAAAATTATGAAACTCAGCTAGGAAGTACATTTTTTGGTCTAGTTTAAGAATAATAAAGTCAGCTTTAACGATACTCTTTCAAAATTAGCTAAAATTTACGTGATTTTGGATCATATAATTTCTATTAAAATAATTGACAGTTAAAGAATATTAAAAATTAAAAAAATAATTTTATTATAAATATTTAAGTTAAAATAAAATAAATTTTTGTAAAATTAGCTTCAAAACTTATTTTGAAATTCTAAGTAGCATAAAATTTTGACATTATTCATTATCGTATAAATTTATTTTTTTTGATAACTTATAAAAAAATTATTAGGAAATTTTTTATATATATTATTAATAAATAACATTAGTTAATTTTTTCTTCTAATCATTAGACAATTTTCTAAATGATTCTTCACCGTTTAGTCCACCAGTCAGCCACACTGGCGGACACGCCCACTCGGCACTACTAGATCTAACGAAAAATCTTGGTTTTTTTTTTTCAAAAATATTTTCTAATTCGACATTATCACTAGCTGTAGCTTTGAATATCTTGGTAAAATTGAGAAGAGATTTCGCCTGAGAGACTGCTTGAGGAATTAAATTGTAGTCTTTTGCCCATTCTGGTACTGGTTTATTTGGCTCATCTTCGTCATCCGTTTCATCACAAGATTTAAGTTCTTCAATTCCATAATTTTCTATCTTTGGTTTACTTATATTTAGATCAGCAGAAATCGATCTTTTTCGAAGTTGATTTTTAATTTTATTGCTTATTATAATTGTTGCATTATTATCTGATTATTTTTAAAAATTAGATTTAAAAACAAAAATTTTTACTCAATCCTACTTATTTGTTTGACATTTTTAGGCGTTTTTTGTTTATTTGAATTTAAAATTTCCGTCTTAAACGAAAAATAATTAAAAAAAATCTTGTTTGGGTTTTGTGAAATTCAGTACAAAATGAAAAAAAGAATAGAAAAAAATGTAAAAAAAGTGAATAACTTTTTTTCTAAAGGCTAAAAATTAGTTCTATAAATGTTACATAGTACAAGATTCAAAGTTGCATCAAATATCAAGGTCTGCTAAATTTGCAGCATTAAGCAGAAATTAAATTCAATATAATCGAGCGTAGTGCATTTTGCACATCATTAGCAGACTTTTACTGGCGAAGAAACTTTGAATGTTGAACCATTCTTCATTCACAGAACCAATTTTAGACTTTTAGAAAGAAAGTTATTAAATGTTTTTAAACTTTGTTCTGTTCTTTTGTACTGAACTTCTTTTTTGAATGTTATATATAACTTTCACCTTTTGATTTTGATTTATTATTTGTGCTTTAGTAGGAAACTTTTGCTTTTGGATACTATTGTTTGCTTTAATAGAAAAAGTTGTATTCTTTTTAAGAGTATTTTTGGCTTCTGATCTGAAAGCAGAATCAAACGTTGAGTTG
>VANL01001089.1:0-17895 GCA_006352455.1 Brachionus sp. 'Tiscar' | reverse complement strand
AATTATAGATAAAATGACTATTAATTTTAATTTTCATTCATCAAAATTTAAAATAATTCAGATATTTAATTTTTTTTTCTATTAAATTCGCTGCCAAAAACTTGAAACATTAGATAGATGGTGTATTGCTTTTTTTTTATCAAGGTAAAAAGCTCTCATTAGAACTTTATTAATTTAAATGTAAGTACCAAAAATATATTAATATTTAATACAATTTTTAATTTAAAAAAAATGAACTAGGCTTGCTTAATAGAATGAAACTAATCAAGTTACAGGTAAAGACTCAGTAATTGAAAAAAAATATATTTAAATTTGATTTTAAATTATTTTAGTGTATTGAGAATAGATTCTTAAATACTCAAGAACGAGAAAATTTTAACATATTAATATTAAAAAAATTTATACAAATATTTTTAATTTAATTTCATTATTTCTAGTAAATAAAATCATATTTCTTTTCAAAAAAGCGTATTAGAGTTGTATTTCTTTAATCAAAAAGTTATCTAATAAATTATGCTTTAATGAATTTACTTTGAGTTTAAGCCCTGAATCTATCTATACGGTAAATTCTTGCAAATAAGTGCCTCCCTAAAACTGCCATTTTAACATTAGAAATTGAAGCTACATTAATTACAAAATATTTAAAATTCAAGAAAAATCTATAAAATTTATACTAAAATAAAAGAAATTTAAAGTATAACAACTGATAATTTTTTGAAAAAATATTTCTTTGAGATAATATTAAATATTAAATTTTAAATTTTTTAAAAAAGGACTTAAAAAAACCCTCGGGCGTTCTAACGAAGCATCATATAATATCTTTCATCTTAATATTTTTCTAATACACCAATCTTAAATCGAAATAAAATTTTTTTTTTGAACAAAATTTTCTGTCAGCTAAATACCTAATTTCTTCAGCCAAGACATGATTTGAGAAACAGCTATTTTCAATTTTAGAGAACACTATGTTTCTATTTAATAAGATATTTTCTTTTCTATTATGGTTAAAAAAAAATTTATTGTTTTTTTTTTATTTAACTTTTTAAATAAAAAATTGAATGAATGAATTGGTGAATTAAAATTAATAAGCCTAACAAAAAAAAAAAATTCAAAATTCTTACGTGTTTAGAAAATCGAAAGTTTTTCTAAATTTAATCGGACTTGTCTTTTCAATTTTAGAATTTTTTTGAATCGAATTGTTTGCATTCTTTGCATCCGTTGTTGATTTAGCATTTTGTTTTGACAATTGAGCTTTGGCATCACTTTCACGCGCTTTCTTATCCATCACTGGCGACTTGTTCACACTTTGAGTTTTGACTGAAGATTTCACCGAGTTTGACGAAGCTTGTTCGGCTGAAAGCTTTTGTTTTTTAGATGTATTAGTCAAATCTTGATCCTCGTTAAGAATACTAGCTCTCTTAACCGACTGACCATTAGATGTGCTTTTATAGTTCGTACTGTCCCTTCTCGACTCTTTCAAGTCGGACTCGGACTTGTTCTTGCTCGAACTTGACTTAGCTTTGGACTCAGAACGACTAGATTTAGTGTCACGATCACGTGACGATTTATCTCTATAATCACTGCTCCTGGACGACGACGAGGACACAGAGCTTCGCTTGTAGTCTTTGTAATAAGACTTTGAATTGTCTTTTTCTTTTGATTTCTCTCTCGATTTTTCTCTCGATCTCTCTCTGGACCTTTCTCTCGGACTGTCTTTCTCTCTTGGTCTCGGCCTTTCAGCAAGCTGCTTTTTGTTGCTATCACTTTCACTCGGAGGCTCAATGGCCGGTTGCTGTTCAGGCGGTGGCAAGTTCATATTCAATATTTTAAACAAATCTAGCTCAATACTGACAATCAATTTGGGTCGACCATCGGCCGAATACTGGATTTGATCGGCCACATTTGAACTAGTCGCTCCATTCGTCGAATTAATTAGACCATTTTCTTCCAAACTCATCTGATTTACTATTTGATTTGTCAATGGTGAACCAGGCCGTATGCGGGTCAAATCACCATTGGCTATTTTTTTAAGCAAATTAATCGAATCTTCTTTTTCTAAATCAAATTTATCCAACAAATCATTTGATTTATCAGCTTTAATCTTTTTACTATCTTTTTTTGACTCTAAATTGTTATTTTTAATACTGTTGTGGTCAAATGAACGTTTTTTTTTCTCCTCTGGCGAAAATATATTCTTAACTTCTTCGTCATTTTCATCCTTTATCTCTTTATCGTCTTTCAATTTGCTATTCTCAATCTCATCTCTGTTTGCCGATGCATGATTGCTCTTGTCAATCAGATCCATGAAAGACTGTGGTCTATCGACTAAACTGGGTACAAAACCGGCACTTAATGGCTGATTAAGCGATTGATTGGGCGATGGTGTGCTGTTTTTAGTTGGCTCTAATTTAAGACAAGGTTTACTGCACGACTCAACAGAGCTGAACGGCAATGGCTTTGAATCGTTTAGCAAAGTGTCATCTAAATTGGAAGTGTCAAAATTTGAGCTTAAATTTAGAGAATTATTATTGTCGTTGTTGTTGAGATCTGACTTTGCCGCAGAGTCTTCTGGTGTTTGGCTAATGTCAGCTGGTTTATTGGAACCAAAACCGGTACTAAATGAGTAGAGATTTTTGACATTTTGATTGCTGGCATTTGAATCGTCGCTTATTTCGTCATCGGACAAAGTGAATGTAATTGAGGACGACTGTGATGAGCTTTTGGCAGTCTGATCAGCTTTTAGTTCGTGTTTAGAGTCCGGCGTAGCGGGCAATATTGGTGAAGTTGTTTTAGACGAGGATTTTTTATTAGGTGAGTTAATGTTTTCGATAATGCCCTCGAGAGTTATATTGTTCGAGTCCTCTTGAACTTCTTCTTCGATATTGCTGTCCATTTCGTCGTTTGGCGGCTGTTCGTTCTGGACTGGGGGAGCCGGTGGACTGACAGATGGCGGAATTAGCACACTCTTCGGTTCAAAGACTGGTTTTGCTTCGGGCGTAGTTCGTTGAACAGGTCTAGCTAGCTGAGAGTTTTTAATTGGAAACATGGCCTTTTGTGCATTTGGTAGTTTAATTACTGGAAAGTTGGTAAGTGCTATTTCGTTGGTGATGGGATTTAGGCTTTTGTTTTTTTTAGCCGATTCGCTCGAGGACGTCGATGATTCTTCGTCGCTCGAGGACGCTGAAGAAGACGAGCTGGACGAGTCGTCATCCTCATCGGACGAGGACGAGCCCGACGAAGACGAGTCGTCGTCAGACGATGACGACGACGACGATGATGAGGACTCGTCCGACGATGAGACGTTCTTTACCGGTGCTGAATTGCTCTCGACTGGCTTAACATCATGCTTAATGTTCGAGTGTTCATTCTCTAATTCACTTTCGGTGTCGACTCCGTCAAACAGGTCGTTTATTGCTTTAAGCGAACTTTGCGTCTGTTTCGTGGCGGTCTGTTCGGCTTTGGGTTTTTGCTTCATTCGCGGCTTCACTGTACACCGAGAAGATTTATCATCATCTTCGTCATCGGTCAACTGAAAATTGCGTTCATTTAGCCTTTTAATAAAAAAGATAAAATTTTTTTTTTTGTTCAATTTTATCTGATTATTAATAAAATATTAATAAAAAATAGTTCATTAAAAAAAAAAATTTTTTTGACAAATTTTTACTTTAAATAGATCTAAGCTAAATAATAATGAATTATAAGAAAAATTTCAAAGGTCAATTAATTCTTGTATTTTATTTGATTCAGAAAAACTAATAGAAAAAATTAAAATCACAGTTAAATTGTCGAACTGTTTGAGTACAAAATAAATACGTCAATTGAAAGCTTTTGAAAATTGAAAAAAACCTTTAAAATTTTGGAATACTCAAATTTTTATTATTTTAATAGATATTTTTTAATTTTTTTTTAAATTCAAAAATTTCTAACTTAATTTACTATTGAAAAAAAAATAAAATAAAACTAAAAAATTAAAAAATTTTTTACATTTTTTTAAGTTAGTATTTAATTTAATGACGCCAATCGATCGAATTTGGGAATAATCTCACATTCGTTCAAATACTAGATTAATAAATTATATTTGAAGAGAATTTTATTTGCTGAAATTTAAGTTAACGCCTCGTTTACTTGCAATCAATATATTACAGACATTACATACGAATAGTTGAGGGAAATAAAAACAAGCTTGGTCTATTATAATGTGTTCTACTTTTTATTTTCAATAGAATTATTGATGTTTTGCTCAGTTGTTTCTTATTTTGTTTTAAAGATAAAAACTTGATAAGTTTCGAATAAGCTTTTGAGAGAAAATTAAGTTATTTATATTTTTAGCATAAAATATTAAGAATAGCTTTAAATTATTATTTTAATTTTACTTCTAATTGAACATTAATATGCTGAAATAGCATTTAATTTAGCTTGAATTCAAAAAAAGTTTGAGCAAGGAAGCAAATTAAGCTTAAATAATCTCGTTAAATAATTTAATCGTTTTAATTTTTTTTTTGTTTATTTAAAATTAATTTATAATTTGTGATTAATGTGAAATATTTTTTTTCAATTAGTATCAAAATGGTTTCTTAAATATAAATCGAATATTTTTCCAGTAAAGAATCCCAAATGTATAATTTGTTTTTTTTTTTCTATTTTAATTAAATTAAATTGAATTTAGCTTGACAACTCGACCAGAAAATTTTATATATCTACAACTATTGAAAAAAAAAATTTTTTCTTTTCACACCAACTCAATTAATAATTATCAAAATACAAAAAAAATATTTTTCTACAAATAAACATATTTATATTATTACTTTTTTAGTTTGACCATTTTTAAAATTAAAGAAAAAAATAAAGCCGCAAATTTTACCTGGCCGTATTAAAAGGAGATTTTTTGCCATTGGATAAATTATCTGTTACGCTTTGATTAGCTATCAACTGTATACTTGGCGGCTTTATTGACGCCATATTAGTGAACCGTTTAATCAGCGGTTTAACTTGACTCATTTCCTTTTAAAAAAACATAGTAATATATTTAAATGGATTAGCATTTGATTAATTTTAAGTGTACATCGAATATTTTTTCCAAGTCGAAATTTTCATAGTTTATGTTTCCATTTGATGCAATGTTAGACGTATTTTTTTTGAGATTAGTTTTGACTGGCGAAGTTTCTTTGCTCATGTGATGAGTGAAATTAGTGCTAGAGGGAGGCCGTTTGGTGTTGGTATGAGATGTCGGCAACGGTGGCGTAATGGACTTTGGCTTTTGAACACTGTTAAAAGGATGTCTAGGTTGGTTCGGATTGCGAGTCACCGAGTTGCTATCCGAGAACATTTTGCGTGCTATAGTCGACAAAGGATCCGTGCTTGGAATCTCTTTTTTGTAGGGTTCGGGAAATTTGTTTGTGTGTTCGTCGAGTTTGCTTGTGTCCTGGTTCATGATACAGAATTGCGAGATTCCCTGAGTGATGTCTGCGTACGGATTGAGCCGATAAGCACTATCAAACGGGGAAATACTGTTAGCTCTTGGTCCATTACGATGAGTAGATTGCAGTGGTTTGCCTGTTGACGTGCTGGTGTTGGCTGTACTAGTCATCAAGGAAAGTTTAATTCAAAACATCAACATATAAAAAAACGAAAAATTTTTAGACAAAAGTTCCTTTAGTTTGCCTCAGTGTTTGTTCCGATCTGACTCTTAAATCTAAAATTTCTGAGCAAATATTTAGCACCAGCTCGGCCACGATTTTCCCTGCAATAATTTAAATTAAAAAATGCTTCGAAATATCAAGCGCGCACATATACGCATTAGCATTTATAGAACAAGCTTTACAATGCTTTTGGTTTTCAAAGTTTTGTTTTATTTTGAATAGAACTTAAGCGGAAAAGAACATGACTTGTTTATTTTTTTTAGATCGTTTTGGGTCTTATTTAAATTAGGGATTTGTTTTCAAATGCCTTATTTAAAAAAAAAAAGTAAAATTTTAATATTAATATCTATTTTTGGAAAAATGGTTTTCCGAATTAGAAATAGATTTGTTTTTTGGCGTGTTCGAGCCGTAGACAGAGCAGATAAAAGGCCCATTTTGAATGATCCATTGGCCTCGATCGCTTTGTCCTAGACTTGGCAAATCAAAGCCTTAAAATAGAAACAAAAAAATTCAAAAATAAAAAATATATAAGAAAAATCTCGTATCACACAACAACCATCAACAATAAACATTTATTAACATATAATGATGATTATAGAACTAAATATATTATTATAATTCAAGCCAGTACCTTTTTTTTATTTTAAAATTTTGAATTAAGACCTATCTACATAGAGTTTAGGCTCACTTGGGACCTTTTAGGCTTCAAAGTTTTTTTTTCTAAGAAAAAATCAAAACGAAACAATCTGATTTTTATTATTTTTAACTAAAATAAAATTAAAATATTTTTTTTTTTTTTTTATTATTTTCTTCACGATCGAAAAGATGAAAAAAAAATTACCAAATTTTAAAAATTAACAATATGAATAACTCAAACTATCTAAAAATCTATTAGATATTATGTAATTTATGAGCAAAATCAAAGCTTATTTAAACTAGTGTTTAATTTTTTTTTCATTTGGTCTTAATTTTGATATTCGTTATTTAAAATTTTTCTTAAATCAAACTAAAACATAAGAATTATTTATTTCTTTTAAGTAATTAAATATTTACAAATTGAACTCAAAAGACTTACTACAGGTAAAATGGCTTTTATATCTTTTTTTTTGTTTTCAGAGACCAAATTCGATTGAAAATAAAGATAATTTGAGCTTTTAGGCTAAAATTTTTCTGATAAACTTTAAAAAAAAAACGAAAAAAAGCTAGAAATTTGAAAAATTTGTAAATTTTTCGTTTATTTTTTTTTGTGCAGCCATAAGCCAGAATTGAAGTTGTGGTTGACAAGAAATTTGAAGTATTTGCTCATTATTGAGCGACAAAATCGTAATAAAATTCGTAAAATAAAATAAAATAAATTGCTAAAAAATATCTACACATACACACAAATTTACATACGTATTCAATTCTAAGATATTAAAATGAAACATAATGAATGTTTCGATATAAATTTGAAAATTAATTACAAAAAATGCGATCGCAAAAAATTCTAAAGCAAAATTTGAAAAAGTCGAACCAAAAAATCAGAAAAAAAAATTACGTCACTTATTTCACAAGTAAAACTCTTGAACACTCAGACTGTTATAAAATACGAAATTATCAAATTACTCAAAGTTTATTTTTAATTTAGCTCAATTATTATGCATTCGCCTAAGCGAAATTTTAAAATCTTCAAATCTAAATCAAAGTCACATTTAATTATTTATATACATACTAATCCTAAAATAAAAAAAAAAAAACCCTATCAGTTTAAAATGATTAAGTAGAATACAACCAAATATCTTAAATATTTGTTCACTAAGAAATTTTTCTCAATTAAACCTAAATAGTAATATATTATTTGTCGTTATAATGCCTGAATTAAATTAAAAGTTAAAGTATTTATTGTTTAAATTGAAGATGAAAAATGAAAAATAAATTTTTTCCCCAATTATAATTTTTCGAATAAAATAATTTTTCATGCACAAAAAAATCTCCTTTTTCTATTATACTGAAAAGAAAAAAGAAATTTTTTTTCGATTTAAATTCCATTTTTGAAATGTTAGCCTATTTTGAAATATTGTTTTGAATAACTTTGTAAACAATTTTTCTAATCGATATTCATCACCCTTTATCTATTTTTTTTCAATAGGCGATAATTCAAATTAGAAAATTAAATTCCTAAGAAAAAAAAAACTTTCGCTTCAATTAGCTAATTAAATGTATGTTTATTTTCATTGCTAAAATTAAAAATTAAAATAAAAAAAATCTTTCCTAGTACCTTATTTTAAGTCTTTTAATAACCAATGCTTTTTGATAAATTTTTTTATTCTCAACAAAAAATGAGGAATTATAGAATGCGCGCTTATGAATGTGACACGATATGACTAATTCTAATATATTGGACTCTTAAATTTAGATCAAATATAGACTTATTCGAATAATTTATACTTAATATATGATTTTTATTGAACAAAAAAATTTAAATTTTCTTTTCTTTTTTGTTATTATTGACATTTGTTTTATCAACTAAAAAAAATAATTGTTTGCTCAAATGATATCTTATCGAAAATCGATGTAGACACTGCGATCGCACATTTACTGTTTGCATAATTTCTCATTCGGACAATATTGCGAGCTTTACTTAAATGCCACATTCAATAAAATATTTATGATTTATTAAATTAAAAAAAAAAAGAAAACAAAAAGAATAAATTAAATTTTTGTTTTGCTTAAAAATAAAAAAAAAAAAAAAAGATGATAGATTGAAACGAAGCTAATTGACAAGAATTCAAGTAATATATATTTTTTTATTATTTGCAACCTAATTTCATAATAAATTGAAATTGAAAATTTTCTCTCAATTTTCATTTTAGCAATTTTAAATATATAAACTGCTTTGAATTCGAAATTTGCTTGAAACTAACTACATTCTGGCTACATTCTGGGCCCAGTGGAAGCACTTGTTGAACATTCGATAAAATAACTAGCTTCTGATAAAAAAAATGATGCCATATTCAAATTAACTTTTAAATTATCTATTAAATAACCTTTTGGAGGTTATGAGCAAGTAATTTGATTCTATAGCGATTAAAAGCTTGGCTTGAAAATCTTTTCTAAATATCATTCTAGAGCTTAAGCAATTTTCAATTTTCTGCTCTAAACACTCTACCTTTATATGAGTATAACCTAAAATCTAGTTAATAAGGCTCCAAAGAAGCTTTTCGCTAGAAATTTGACATTTTTGCCTGCGTACCTGTGCAACAAAAACTCGAGGTTTCAGACTCAAGCTAAACTAATATTTAATAATTGCTTTTAATCGTCCATATATTGGCATTGCATAAGCTAAAAAGAGAGTCGCGATAATTTCTATATTTATATTAATTTAATATGAATGCGTACAATACTAATTCGGTCAATCCATTTTTGGCTTTAATTTTTTAAACTTTATTAAAAGCTAAACTAAAATTCTTGACTTGTGTTCTACATTTAGCAAAATCATGATTTTTTCTTATGATTACGATTTAAAACAATCAAATTATAAAGTATAACTTTCAATCTTTTTTAGAAATATAGAAATTCAAGATAAATTATGTGCACATAAAATTCACGTAAAATAAATTTTAGATAATAGTTATCATTAGTTTGAAATGTTTTTAAAGCTGGGTAATTAACAAATTTGATTTTCTAAATAACTAGAGCTAAATAAGGCAATGGAGATGAGAATTAAGATGCTCTTGTTGAATAAGTCAATTAGGCCTAAAATGAACCCTAAATAAAAATTCTATCCGAAAATGTTGACTTTGAAAAAAATTTTATTGACAATAAAAAAGTTTGTTTTTTTTTTTTAAGATGATATATTAAATTTTTGAGAATAAAATCTTCAATTCAATAGACTAGAATTTAATTAGACTTTTTGATAGACGAAAAATTAGGTCTCGTAAATCCTCAAGCTACCTAAAAAAATTGCTCTCTATTTACCATAGTTTTCTTAGCATTAAGAAAAGCTATTTTAACGATGTTTTTAAAATATGTTAGCCTAATTTTTTTTAAATTTTTTTATCCAAAATTATACAAAAATTATAAATATCTTCTGATTAGAATCCCAAAAATAATGCGCTTAAAATTCCAACAAACGGAAATACTTGTAAATCTAATTCTAGTTGAGTGAATGCATCTTGTTTTAAGCAATCACTTTGAGTAAAAAGACATGTGTGTACATAAAAGAATTTTTTTTTTAAATAATGAAATTTGATCATAACTTTAAAATATAACATTTCATCATTTCAATTAGAATCTTATCGAAAATTACCCAAATTTTATTGTCCTTGTGGATGGAAAATTCTCGTTATTAGCTTTTATTTATATTTTTCAATTTATAATTATCGTTTTATGAAAAAATCAGAACTATGCTTTTTTCTTTTCAATGGAAAAATAAATTGATATGAACTTAAATCTTTGATTTCTTAAGCTATCAAAAAATCCGAAAGCATGAAACATAGCTTAGGGTTAGTAAAATCAACGCTCTATCTAAAGCAAATATTTGAATTAGACTTTAGTTTCAAAGATACACTTACTTTGAATATGCTTATTGATTAATTAAATCTAAAATTTGGTATTCTAAATTTGTTGAAACCCAAATTGAGAGGCAAAATAAAAAATATTAAACGAATTAAGAGCTAGCAAGTGTTACATTTTTGTTCTCAGCAATGGCAGCATTCTTTCAATACTAATTAGAACTAAATTCAATAAATTTATTAAATTGATCATGATTTAGTTATTTTATTTATGAACAAATTTTGACAATATATTATTTTCTATAAGAACACTAAAAAATTAAAATCAAATTGACAAAATTAAATATTTAACTTGAATAAATAAATCTTAACCTAAGAACTAGTTTTAATAATTCAAAAATAATATTTACGGAAACACATAGGACACAACCACCTCAAGTGAATTCTAGGCATAATTTAACCAGCTCAAATAACATCTTTATTTTCTAATTTGTACCTAACAATTTATAAGAATCATATTTTAAAATAATCTTTAGTATCCGATATTTGCTCTTGCTCTGTTAAAACTATCGATTTAAGTCGAGATTTAATCTTAAGATTGACTCTTATATATTATATTAATCGATTGCTAATATGTCTTTAAAAAAAGTACAAATTAATTAGAAATTGGAAAAATTAATTTTCAATAAGAAAAAATTAGGTTAAATTTTGTCCAAAATTGACATTTGTTCTATCCTTGAAATCAATTAATAAGATAAATTACTGGCCAGCTAAAACTAGACTTATGTTAGCAAAAAATTTATCATTTTATCAAATACAACTTCAGGCTAATAGAAGCTTTAATTTTATTTTACAATTTAAAATTAAATATTGCTTTATAAAACATTGATAACAATGATTTTAAAAAAAATCGGCATTAAATCATGAAAGGGTCGCTATTCATAAGCATAATATAAAAGCAAATATTTTTACGAGTGTTTAATTAAAAAATTTACATTAAATTTTCATTTTTTAAATTAATGTACTCTGTAGTTGTTATTAATTTATTATTATCAACACAAATAAACAATCTCTTATAGCTTAAGCTTTAATTAGTTCGCACAGGATGTAGTGAGAAAAATGTTGGTCTAAATGTTCGTTTTTTATTACCATGGAAGCAAAAAAACCAAAATTATTAATGCTAAAATATACTATAGTGCTAAACGATAATATGCAAAATACAAATTCTATATTATTAAAGTTTGAATTTAAACAAATAATTTTACTCATTTTTTTAAGAAAAATTACTTGATTTGAATATCCAAACAATTTATCTTATCTCTAATTTGACCATTGATTTATCGATATCTTTAAATTAGAAAAAAATATACATCGAATATTTATTTTTAATATCCTGATAAAAATACTATTTTAAATCATCAATATATTAACATATTAACAGGAAATCTGTTAATAAGTAAAATAAAACAGGATGATTTTGTCCTAAATTTAATTTATCCAGATAATTAATTGATTTTTTATTATAAAACTTATTTATGAAAGCTTAAAATTAAATATAAATGTTAATTTTGATACTTTAAAAAAATAATTGTTTTTATCTAAATTAAAAACTAAAAATAAAATTTCTTAAAATCCCCGAGTTGAAATTAACAAAAAACTAGCAATTTAAAAAAAAAAAACTATCTTGTCTTACCAATAAGTTGTTTATTCTAAATACTCAATCTTTCAAAAGTATAATTTATTTTAAATTATTTTAATAGCAATTGGTCAAATATTTTCCAAATTAATTTAACCTAGATTTATTTTTAAAGTAAAAATTCTAAATTTTATTTATCTCAGTCGATTATAAAATTATTTGTTTAAAAAATCCTAAATTCAAAACTTAAAATATGCATTTATTTTTATTAAATTTAGTTTACGGCAACAAAATTAAGAATATATTGAAAAAAAAAATTGCGCTTATTCTTATCTAGATTTAAGTGCATCCTAATTTCTTAACTCAGGATTCAAAAGATTCAAAAGATTCAAAATAGTTAAAATCAAGTAGAAATATTTTATTTGGTTATTTTTTAAATTCAAAAAATTTTAAAATATGAATATGCATTGATTTTTATTAATTAAACAAAAATGAATAACTATGTTAAACATAATAGATTACAAACTGACTTTGTATATAATTAAAAAATTATAAAAATTTTACAAATCATAGGTTGTCCAGTAGCTCATTTAGTTCAAGTTTAAGCTGATTTCTATTTTCGATTTGAATTTCAGTTTGAACATTTTCTAAATACAAATTGAAAAAATTCAAAGATCCCTTGCCCACTTTTTCTTTAAATTTATTTTTTATCCCTTCCATTTCCAAGTCTTGACTTTTTTTATCAATGCACTTTACAGACATCAGTTGTGGTATCAAATTTATAGCTTTATTCGAAACCATTTTGAACAGTTTCAATGCTGGAGCATAGTTTTTAAAAGATTGACAAAAAATGCTTGGGTATCCCAAATCATCACCTTGAGAAAAAAAAATTCATTATTCAACTAAATATTTTTCAATGAAATGATTTTAAATCATAAAAATAAGCAAGAATTTTACCTTCAAAAATTAAGTTTTCTGCCTTGAACAGACTATTGAAAAGAAAAAAAATGGATTTAAAAAATTTTTCGTCCAAACAAGCGACAATAACTTTTTGAAAATTGTCAAATTCTACAATTGGTGCCTCGATAAATATTCCCTTATTTGAGCTAAGATGATGATGATATATGATCACTTCTTCGTAATCAATTGGACAGAATGATACAAGTTTAAGTTCATTTAAATCCGGGCCCAACACTAGCTAAAAATAAAATAAAATCTAAGATTTTTTTTCTTTAGAATGCTAATGAAAAAATAAACATTTAAATTTTCTTATCTGAGCTATTTAGAATAGGATTTAAAAAAAAGGCGTTCTATTTAAATGTGTTAAAAAATATGCTTAAAAATTATTACTTTTTCAAATATTTCATAGTTTTTAAATTTTATATTATCATATTTTGATTGTTTGATAAACGAGAAGATTATATCAGTATCAAATGTAGACTTATTCAGCTCATTTGCATGTATGACATTTAGCTGGATCTTCGACTCGCTTTTTTCTTTTATTTCTTCCAGTTTTGATTCTACAGCATTATAAATATCCTTAAATAAAAATTAAATTTTAAGACACGTGAAATTATGTTTGTTGATATTTATTTTGATAAATAGATTTACAAAAAATCTAAATTATGTATCAAGTGACGTAACATTCTATTTTAGATTTTTTTGTTAAATTAGTCACAAAAAAACTAAGAAAACTAATAAAATTTAATGTTCTTTCTTTTTCTATTTTAAATGTATACTCAGGTATAAAACAAAATTTAATTTTATAAAATAATTTAAATTAAAAAAAGTCAAATTTTCGTTTATTTTTTAGATTATAGTTCAATATTTGTTTTTGAATATTTAGCCAGCTTAGTTAGTATGACCTTTTTTTGAGGATTAAACTATTTTTAATTTTGAATTCTATTTTTTTAAACTAGTAATATCAAAGCATTAGTTAATTTTTATAGAAAAGATTAAATTTTTTTTCTACGCAAATCGAATTTTTTAAAAGTTTTAAAAGTATTTTTTTTATTAGATGAAACGTTTTAAATTTGGTTGGAACAAAAACTCTGACAAAGAAAGCAAAAAAAAAATCATAACGACTGTTTTGCATGATATTATTAATTTCAATAATTCGAAAAAAAAACAAAAAAACTACTACTTTGATAATTTAGCTTATGGAAATGGACTAAAAAATGTATAGCTTACCGAATTTGTATCTGATATATCAAAAATAATGATTGAACTCGAACTATTCGATTCTATGACCAATAAGGCGAATATTTCGAATAATTTTAAAATGTATTTAGTGTATATGTTCATACTAGAATCAATTAATAGTGTCATTGATGAAAATTTAAAGTTGCTTGACGGCTAAAAAAAATCAAAAAATTTGATGAAAGCTCGATAATTATATTTTTTAAAAAATTACTTCTAATTCAAGTGACAAGTCAACCGGAGAACTTGAACGAGAAAAAGAAAAATTAGTCGAATCGAGTTTATCTTTTTTTCCGATGCAAAAATTAAGTTCTTCGTCATCACTTTCAAATTGCTTGTATAAACATTTTTTTTTGCTCTAATAATTTAAATTTTAGAATAAAAAATATAAAGATAAAATATTATTTTTTACTGTTTCTCTACTATTTTCTGTTTCTTTTTCATTTTTATCCGAGCTTCTATTCCTTTTTTTGGAGCTTATCTATAATATTGAATATAAATAAATCTAATTTAAAAAAAAAAAAAACCTCTTTAGGTTTAGTCGATGATTTAATCAATTCATACTAAAATAAAAATTAATTTTTTTAAAAATAATTTCAAGTTTTTAAATTACGGTTTTTTTAGCTGATGAGCAGAGCTTATCTAGATCATCTCCCGTTAATTTAGATATTTTTTCTTTTTGCTGTTTTAACTGTGATGGTGTAGAATTTACTGATAAATTTTTGGCTGCCTTAATTGCCGAAGATCTTTGCTCTTTTTTATGACAAAGTTTATCTATTTGTATAGACAATTTTTTCTTAGAATCCAAAGGACTAGAATTTTTGGATTTTTGAACTTCGTTTAGCGATTTATTCGAGTTTCCATTTACTTTTTCTAGTTTCGAATCAACTGCATTTTTTATTAGTTTCAACTCATCTTCCATTGAAAGTAAATTGTTTTCTACTTTTTCTTTTCCAAAAGAGATCAGATTTTTCAAAAAATTCTCAGCCTCCTCTATTGACCGAGTCATTTTGTTATTTTTTGAATACTTTGCTATCAAATCCGCTTTTTCATCACAGTTGAAATCTTTTACATTGTCTTTATAAACAGAGCCCCTAGAAAAAAGCAATTTTTAATTTTATTTTATATTTTTTTTTGTAAATTACGTGGTGTTTCCGCCAAAAAAGACAACTTTATATTCTTTGAGTTCATTTTCTGTTTTTTTTCGATCAGTTAAAGATTCGTTCAGATTTTTTTTGTAGACTAATTCTGTAATCCGTGCAGGCCAAAATGGGTATCCCTTCATCTTAGCCCTAGTTGTAATTATCAGAAGAGTTTTGCAAAATAAAAGAAACTTACCAAACAATGTCATTAACTTTAAGCACTCTGTTCGATGTATCAATATTTGACAATTGATTTAGACTGTCGCCAATTAAACTGTTGTCTAGTTTTGGCTCATTTTTGGATTCATCCAACTTAGAATTCGATTTTTGACCTTTTTTCGGCATATTCTCTTTAGAATAAAATATGATTCAAAAATTAAATAGTTATATATTGAAAAAATAAATTTTATTTAAAAAAAATAATTGTGAAATGTCTTCAAAATTGTCTTGCTTTGCTATGAGCAACTAGAAA
Source organism: Brachionus sp. 'Tiscar' (assembly GCA_006352455.1). Taxonomy (NCBI): domain Eukaryota; kingdom Metazoa; phylum Rotifera; class Eurotatoria; order Ploima; family Brachionidae; genus Brachionus; species Brachionus sp. 'Tiscar'. Next base: position 2,314 of record VANL01001089.1, on the reverse strand, counting down.
TGTAAGTTAAATTTTCATTAAATTAGTATTAAATCATATGAATAATATGCGTTGTTTTTTTTTAATAAATATCTCGTTTAAAAGATTTTATAGATTATATAAGATTGAAAAAAATATGACTTTGCAGAAAGTTATTTTAGAAAGCAAAAACAAGCTAGGCTATTTAGATGGCTATGTCACATCCGTAAAGCATAAAGCCGGAGTTATAGTAATTCAAGAGGTTCTAAAAAAATTGCTTTATTTCAATCCATTAGCCAAAATTTAATCACTAGTTTGGCTCTTGGATTTTTTATTTTTTGAAAAAAAATTTTTCACACTAAATTTAAGTGGTGGGGCGTGAATGAGCAAATAAAAAATTTGGCTGAAAAGGTAGAGTATATTAAATTTTGTCTTTAAATTAAATACTTATTTTAGTGGTATGGTGAAAAATATATGGCTATAGTTCCAGATTTTTACCGGGGCAAAGTTGCAAAGGACCACGAAGAGGCAGGGCATTACATGAGCGATTTAGATTGGTTTGGAGCAGTTCAAGATATTCAAGCAGCTGTTGATTATCTTAAAGCTAACGGTGTTGAAAAAGTTGGTTGTGTTGGATTTTGCATGGGTGGGGCATTGACAATTGCAGCTTCGGTTTTGGTCGATGGTTTGAGCGCGGCTGCTCCCTTTTACGGAATTCCAAGTCTTCAATTGGCAGATCCTGGCAAAGCCAGAACACCAATGCAGTGTCATTTTGCAACTAAAGACAATCTTAAGGGCTTTTCTGACCCTGAGGCTCAAAATGCTCTCGAAAAAACCTTAAAAGATAATAATGTGGTATTTGAGTTTCATAGATATGAAGCTGATCACGCATTTGCTAATGATTTAAATCCTGAAAAATACAATGCAGAATGTGCTAAGTTAGCCCATGAACGAACACTTAAATTTTTTGATAAATATTTAAATTAGATTCTTATTTTTTTAGAACAAAATAAATTTTATTCTAATTAGAGTTAATTAAATAAAATTTTTGTCTAAACACGAAGCTTAAACTTTTATTTAGTTAATAAACGGAAATTTAACAAGAATATAAATTTAAAATTTTTAAATTTCTTTGAACATTTCGTTCTCTGGTTCCAGTAACTCCTCAATTTCATTTTCCTGGTCTAAATCATTGTCTTCATAATAGTCTTCGAAGTCAAAATCTTCATCATAGTCGCTGTCAATTGGTGGTCCAATATAAAACATTCCATTCTCGTTCCAAATGTTTTCATCAATCACTCTTCTAATTGGAGTCATCAATGACTCAAAAGTCAAGTTACTAAATTCAAACATTGGAGAATCGCGGTCACGAGACGTTTTTTTTGTTTCTGGATGATCGAAAATAAATTTATTAGGATCAACTTTTGTATCATTACAGCATATGTAAATTTTTCTTGGCGAGTGCCACAAAGCAGCTTCAAGTAAAGAATTGTCCGCAGCATTGTTCAGGCTAGCATCCAAATAGGTCAATTTTTCAAGCCTTTCCAATATTTGATTAATAGCTAATAATTTACACAAATTTATTTTATTAAAATATTTTCAAATGTTATGTACCTTGTTTACTAAGTCTGGAGCAGCCTTTTATTTTCAAAATTCTAAGGGTTTCAGAAAATTTTGCCAAGCTTTGAATGCATTCATCAGTTATCTAATTTGAAAGTTTAGTACACAAAAAACTAATTCATTTTTTCATAGCTACATTTTTATTAAAATTTAGATTTAATTCTTCTAAAGGAGTTACAATATTTGCACAGTCAAATGGATCGTTAACCAAATGAATGCATTGATCGATGAAAAATATTTTGAGATTTGACAGTTTCTGAAGTAAACGAGCCACTAGATCGTTATTACAATGACTTCCACCAACATCAAGTACTCTAAGATTTTCGAGCTTTTCAAATTCGATTGTCTGCAAGTCAAATGAAAGCAAACTATCAAATCCATTAGCTGGAAATTTATTAAAATATAATTAATTAATAAAAAACCAGTGTTATATACATACGTGACAAGAATAATGAATCTAGCTGAAATGAATTGTATACAATAAATCGAATTGTGCTTGAGGGGTAGTGTTTATTTCGTTTTAGTGATAATAATTTTATATTCTTGCATCTAGTTAACAAAATCTCTAAACATGAGCCTTCAAGCTAAAAATATTTATTTAATTAAAAAGCATTGTAATTTTAATTGTTCAATTTTCTTGGCTTTGTGAATTTTGGAACAAAAAAAACAAGAACAAAAATTTTAAATTGTAATAACTTTTTTTGCTTTGGTCTAAAACTGGTTCTACAAAATGTAT
>VANL01001088.1:0-17902 GCA_006352455.1 Brachionus sp. 'Tiscar' | reverse complement strand
TATAAGAAAACCGATGGACATATGCATTACCTTAACAACTAATCAAGTAAACAATAAACTCTATGAAGGAATACAGTTACCAACAGCTAAACAGATTTCGCGTCAAATAGCCAAAATAAAAAACCCGAACGATGACGATGACGAATTTTCTAGAGTCGAAGCGTTGATGAACAGTTTAATGTATCAGGGAAACAAATACTATGAGCCTAATCAAGCGTTTTGTTTCGGTGTTAAATTAGGAGATGGTTCTGAACAGTCACATTTTATTGCTAACTTTACATCATTGAAACTATTAGAAGTAATTTCTATTGTCGATCTTTCTGTAACGGATTTATCTATATATCACATAGACGAGACTTATAAAATTACAAAAAATCGATTTCCACTCGTGGTAATCGGTAGATCTGATCATAATGGCACTTTTTATCCGATTTGTATATCTCTTGTTAGTCATGGACAAGCAATTGATTTTATTAATATATTGCAGTCATTGAAAGAACTCTGTTTAAGTTTAAACATATCGTTTCAGCCTACTTGTTTTTTACAAGATGCGTGTTTAGCGAGTAAAATCGGAATTGAGACAGTTTTCAAGTCGTGTCAAATTTTAATGTGCTGGTTTCATGTTATTCAAAATGTCAAACGACAAGAAAAAATCATACCGAATAATGAATACAATCAAGTAATGCAAGAAATTAACAATATGCATTATAGCAAGTCTATTGAAGAATATAATACAATTAAAAATGAACCACAACTTGCCGAGCTTCAGCCAGTTAGGTCGATACAACCTGTTGAATCTCAACCGTCTAGTGAGCCAATGGAGACTCAAATAGTTAAAAAGAAGCGAGGTAGACCACCTAAGATCCTAAATGGGGAAGACGAAGTTAAATCGAAGAAAGCGAGGGTTGAGGAGCAAGTATTAGAAACTAAAAGAGGACCTGGTCGTCCACGTAAAGCTAGACATGCTTTAGTAATGGAATAATTAGTTTTGATTGTTTTGACTTAAATTGATTTCTTTTTGGAATATTTTTTATACTATGTTTTATTCTGTTATGCTTGATTGAATTTTATTTTATACTATTTTCGTTCTTTGTAATTTTTTATACTAAAAAAATAAATTCTTTATACTATAAAAATATTTTTTTTTCTATACTGACAAAAAATATGTGTTTATGCGTTAAGAGGTTATTTTTATGCGTCAAACGATTTTCTCCGGTAATATTTTATTGAAATAAAATATTCGCTGAAAAATCTTATTTTTGCACATTTTTTGTTTTTCATCACGCTTTAAAATCATATTAAACTTGGTATAAATACAATTAAAAAAATTTTTTTTAAATAATAAGAAAAAAAATGAAATCTTTGCAATTTTTAATATTATTTGGTATAATTTGTTTGGGAGTTTTTTGCCAAAAGCCTTGTAAAGTTCCAAATCAATGGCAAGCAAGGTTAATTTTGCTTTAAACAAAAAAACAAAATTAATTTGATTTTAGTATTAATTTTCAAATTAGGATTAATTTTCTTTAACTGAAATTATAATTGAAATTATTTTAGAATTAAAAAATATTTGTTTTTTCGTAATTCATATTAATCTTATTTTTGAAAGAATGACAAGTCGAATGGTAGATCAATCGAATAATCTACAGATGAGAAATACTGATGCTGACTAAGTCTGATCTTCAATGATCTTCAAATAAATGATCACAAATTATGAAGTGATCACTGATTTTATTTGTGATCAAAATTTTTATTTATTTTTTAAAATTTCTTGTTTTAGTGGACAAATTTTTTTCTTTTCTATTCATAAATTAGTTTATCTTATCAAAACATAAATAAAAATTCAAAAATCATTTTTTTTTTAATTTAAAATTTAATATATTTTTTTATATTTTATTCAATCTTTCTTTTCAATTTATATTTAAACATTAAACATTTTTTTTTGTGACAAAAGGATATAAATGAAGGCTAATGCCATTCGGACGAACTCTGAGGAAACCTAAATTTATTTATTAAATAGAAAATAAATAAGGACAAAGTGAAATAAAATTAGTCGCAAAATTATTTATTAAATTGAATGCTTTTAAGTTAGCTATTTGGGGTTTTTCTTATTTGATAATTTTTCATCAAAGCCTTGCATATTCAACACATGACTGGATTTGAATTTTTGCTTAATGCTAATTCTTATTTTGGCTTCATCTAAAGCTCCAAACCAAGGTTACAAAACAGTGGAGGTTCAGCTGGGGATGCATTTCTAACAAAGGCACTGGTATATGCAACATTTAAACAGGACAAATTAATAAGTTTTTCTAAATCAAAATCTTGGAAAAAAATCTTTAAACATCTTTTGACCTCTTATTAGACCCATTCACTAAGCTACTGGTTCACAAAGAACAGAATATTGAGGTTCTGCCATTGTGTGCTCGTTCACCAGATCGAGATAACCCAATCGAGAGCTTATGGTTATATATGGATGCCAAATTGTTAAATAGTAAAGTAACCTCTATTGAGCATTTAAAAGAGGTTTTACACAAAGAGTGGTTGAAAAATTCCGCCTGAGTACGTACAAAAATTGATTGTATCTATGCCAAAAAGAGTTTTGGCTTGTTAAGGAGGTTTTTTCAAATATTAAATTGTTAAAATTTCTAAACTTTTGCAACATACTGTTTTAATCCATCACTAAATTATGATATTTGCTTGATTGTTAAAAATAAATTGTTAAATAAATATTACTGCTAATATCTTTATTTTTTACTTTGGCATAAAAAAAGCGAAAAATTAAGAAATTTTTTAAACACTAGAAAGCCCGACTGATTTATTACAAAAATTTCAAATTAAAATTTCAAGAATAATAAATAAATTTTTTTTTTTAATTTATTTGATTAATTTCTTAAAACTTTATATCTTTGAGATAAAATTCAAGTTTAAAGGGGTCTAAAAACCCCTCGAAACCCTTAGTTTTAAATTAGCTTAGACGAAAATTATGGTCCTTTATTAGGGAGAGCATAATAATGAAAAAAATAAACTTTTCTTTTCAATTATATATTTTCTTTTAACAAATTATCTTTATTTTTTTTTGTATTTTTTTAATTTGAATGAGCTTTTAGTTGGGCATAAATTTTTATCAATCAGTTTTAAAAAGAAAAAATTCTAGGTATTTAGTTAAAGAAAAAAATTTAAACAAAAAATATGTGCCAGGGATGGGGATCGAACCCATGCTCACATTCGTGAATTGGATCTTAAGTCCAACGCCTTAACCACTCGGCCACCCGGGCTCATTGATATGTAATCAAAATTTGGCTTAAGTTTAAAAATTTGTTTCAACAAATTTTGGTTTGCATGCAACACATTTTTTTTCAAACTCATTCCAGCACTCGTTGCAGTAGTTAATGCGACATATTTTACACCAAAAAGCTATATCCACATCATCATCACAAATGATACAAATTTTTTTCAAAAATTTCATCTTTTCCAATATGGAAATAAAAGTGGAAAAAAATCTAATTTTTCTAAGCATAAAAAATTTATCTCCTGCTAGTGTTCCATTCATAGCGGACATATTTATTTTGTTTTTTCTGTCAAACTTGAATTTAATGCGGTTTTTTATCGAAATATTATAAAGCCACAGAACGCGCTCTTTTTCCCTCTTTGGATAAAAATAGCCACAAATAAGTCTATTGACTCTTTTAAAATACATTTCAATTAAAATCAACATAATCAAAAAAATAACTTGTCTCATAAAATAATAATAGTTTTCTAAACTAAGTGAACTAACACTAGGTGCACAATTTATTTTTTTTAATTTTTCAATTAAGATGTCTTCTTCTTGTTGTTCAGTGGTGTTGATTGAAGAGCGCAAGAGTTTTGCAGCCAAGCCATCACCTTTAACATCAACAATTGTTTTACCAGACTTGGGCGGCTCTTTGGCAACTGCATCAAAAATCATGTTTTCGTTGAGTATTTTCAACAGATCATACAAGGCGTAATCAAACAAAAGAGAAGTCACAATAAAGAAAAAAAATAGACCATAGAAAAAAATGTTTATTTTAACCAATGGTTTCTGGTAGGCCGATACACATAGTTTAAATGGATAGAACATATATTCTTTTTCATGTTTTTTTAGTGGAAGCAATGTGCGAATTTTTTTCTCTTTTCGCCTTTGGTCAATGTGAATAAAATATTTAGTTATAAAAAAGTTATCAAATGACAAATCATTTAAATATTTTTGATTGTATCTAAATGAATTTATGATTACTAAAGAATAGCTGAAGCATGCCAACAATTGAATTATTTTAATAATGTTTTTAATAAAACGAGATGTTTTTTCCGCTTTGTATTTTAGATTTACCAAGTCAGATTTTACTTGGTACAAGTTGTCTTTGGAGGCCAAAGAAGTGTTTGGCGACTTTATGTCTACGTGAAAATCTGAATCAAAATTTTTCATTTTATCATCGACAGCATGCAAGTCGTTTAAATCTTGATCCATGTTTTCATAGTCTTTTTTGCTTATTTCATTCTCACAAGTTTCTTTTGGAGATTTGTTCAATTCGGTATTTTCCATTTTGCAATGATCGGCCTTTAGACCCGAACAAATGTCAATTGCAAATTTGCTTTGCTTGCATGCATTTTTGTATTGATCAGCTCCATTTTGACAATTGTCTTGGCCAGATTTGAAAATTTCCATGCATTGATCTATCTTTTTTTCATAATAATATTCGGAGTTTTTTTTTTCAAGGTTTTCTATGTGCTTTTGTTTGTTATCCATGAAATCATAGTCGTTGTTTTCGTTCAAAAAATTCACCAATCTATGCCTTGCTTGACTTTGACTAAGCTCGGACTTAATCTCATCAGACAATTGCACTATAGACTCTTTTTTGCGCTTAATATCTGCATATGCAAGCTTAAATTTTTGAAAAAAATTTTTTTTCCGCTTTTGTCTTTGCTTGGCTATTTTATCAAATTGTTTGTATAAATTGTATTGACATTTTATGCTCTGAAAAACTTGCTCAATATTTTTAAACGTGTTATTGACAGGTCCGTTGACAATGTCTTTGGCTAGTATTTTGGTAACCATTAATTTGCCTGAGCTTGACACAAAATTGAACACTATTAGCGTCATTATGCATCTTAATTTAATTGTTCTTGTCATATTTATTGAGATAACACAGAGTATTATGGACAAGAGCATTGACTGCATTGATGTTGACACATTTTCTAACTGATAAATGGAAAAATAAAACACAATCGCCGAGTATACACTTCCTAAAAAGTAAAACTTAAAAAATTCGAATAAAATTTTATTTATATTCTTTTCCATAGCTACTAAATTAATTAGATTTTTTTTTCAAAATTTTGCTTATGATTTTTTAAGTGAAAATTTTAAATTTAAAAAAATTTAATAAGCGAAGAGTCCAAATGTGTTTGAAAAGGAGAAAATAAAAATTTTGATGTTTAAAATTTTTATTTTTTATTTTTCAAGTCAGTCATAATCAGACAATTTTTGTAATTAGTCATTTTATCAATTTTAAATCTCGATTAAAATCGGTTTTTTAACTTTAATTTTTTTTTTAATCAGATAAAAAATTTAACAACAATAATTGTGCACTAGAAATGGAATGTATTGGAATAATTAATAATAATTAAATCTAAGTTTTTTTAAAATTTTTGACAAATATTGATGAAATCAGGTGAAATTGCAAAAAATATATTTGTTATTAATTTATCAAGCTTAAGGACTAGGCATCGAATTTAAGATGAATTACATTTTTTTTATTATTTTAAAATAATGTTTTTCCAGGTTATAAATTAATTATCCTATTAGATTGCTATTCTTTTAATTTTTTGCTTTAAAGAAAAATTCAAGTTCGAGTCGGAATCATTAGGTTAATAATAGCTTCAAAATATTTTAATAATATAAAATTTTAAATTTCATTTTTATGAAAGCAGCTACTGTTCTTAAACTGGCTATATTTAAAAGCTGGATTAGAGAAGAATTTTGTTAAAATCTTGTAAGAAAAGACCTTCATTCTTATTTTGATGATACCGCAAATTGGATTTGGCAAAGAAAAAATCGCTTCAAAATTACCTCAACCCACAACCTTTTTAATATTTGCGGAATAATATGCAAATAAAATAGCGGAAACATGAAGCATGAATTAATAATAACCAGAAGCATGCTTAATGCTGAGACTAACACGAAAATTTTAGATGATTTATTCTTTAATTAAAATTATAGAATATATTATCTTAGCTTAATTCCATAGACCACAAGATTAAAAATATCTGCGTAAAAATAAATAAATTACTGTATTTTATCTAGAAAGCTCAAAATTACCTTGAAACAATTTCATTATTCATTATTAAGAAGATTTTTTTTTAAATATACACTGGAAAAGATAAACAAATTAATTTTTTTAGGTGTTCAATCTTACATACTTTATTTTTTTTCAAATTTTTCACGCAAAAAACTGCGTGATTTAGTGTAAGTGTGTTAAATATGGCAAAATAAAATAAGAATTTGTATAGATTTCCATTGATTGATTTATTAAAGATAATGTTTTAGATTTTAGGCTCAATTTCTTATTTGACAGATATATTAATTAAAATGTTAAATTACTAAAAATCATTATTTTAATTTTATTAGGGTATATTTAGTTGTATGTTTTTTTCTAGGACATTAAGCTAAATAACTCATTAACTTTTTCAAAACTATTTATTCCTTTTTCTAGTCCAGTCATTTTTTTTTCTACTATTTCACTCTCATATGCCATATTATGTATACTCTTATTGATATTGACCACAAGCTAACAAGCATTTATCAGTTTATACGTTTTCATATTTTGTCCTTTTTTCTTATTTTAGTCTCTCAAGAAAGTATATTATAGACATTTTATTTAATTCATCTATTAATGAACAATATGTTTTGAGTCTTATTTAATCCGTAAAAATTTTAGTTTTGTTGAAAATGTGAACTATAATCATACATGTTAAAGTCAAAATTAGATTTTTCTCTTGGTGTTTTTTTTTCAAATATAACAAAGCAAGACTTTTCAACAGACACTAAAATCAAAGGCTAGCTTTTAGTTGACTGAAAAAAAAAGTTTATTATTTTGTTTGTGTAAAAAAATAATTAATTTTAAATTTTAAATTTAAAAATAAATATTGTATTAGATTTTTTTGATATTTTTATATCATGGTACTATTACACAAAAATCCTCGTTTTAGAAAGTTTCCTTTTTGGAATATTTTTAAAAATCTGACTTCAGGATTATAGAGAATAGAAATAACTGGAATCATTGCTTGAAAAATAAGGAATAAAATACGAGCAATGGGTCTAAATTGCCATAGCATTGCGTCTAAGTAGTAAAATGCCGGATTAGTGGCCAATACAATCATAAAATCAACCATTACTGAGAATAAATTGCTCATCACAATGGCCACATTCATAAATATAAATTGTTTTGCAAATCTTGATTGCTTTACATTTAGATCTTTTTTGGCTTTATTGTTATTGGTATTTACAACAGAAGCAGCCGATGTTGCTGTGGTGAATACGGATGTAGCCATTGAAAAATCATTAGGAGTCACTTTAGATGTATTTACTGGTTTATTATTCGAAGTGGATTCTAAAATGTTTGCCTTGTCCAAACTTAGTTTTGTAAGTTTTAATTTTGCCACAATTTTTAGATATGCTATCAAATTTAACGCTGTTGGGATCACATTGCTTATTATAACATTTATAATAAAACATATAATCATTTCTTTTACACTGTTTGAATAGCCAGGTGAACAAAAATATACCGAATATGTTGTATTTAAGGAGTACTTTATTAAAAAAGTTAAAAAAACTGCAAAAACTATCGAAGCTCCTATTGACATGTAAATGAAGTTGAGACCGGAGTTCATTTTTTTGTAAAAATTTATATTATTGACAGCAAATAATCTATACATGGCAAGTAGAAGTATGGAAAATGCTCTCAAGTATCTGAGAATGCTCCACATTTGTTCGCTAATGTAGCAAAATACCAAGTTGAGTTCAAGACTGCCGAAAGATGGTCCTCCAGTGTTGATATAGAAAACATAGTGAAGACAATACAATAGACTAATAATTACTACAAAATGCATATAAAAATAGGATTTATTTCTGAACTTTTTAACTCTAAACATTAGATAAATATAAACTAGGTGTACTAGCACAGCTAACACTCGGACTACATAGTCTATATAATTAACCACATACGCTGTTGTCAATACAGAATCAAAGTTAAGTACGTATGTAGTATTTAACAAATTAAATACTGTACTTATTTTTGTAGTAGACATATAATTTGGTAAATTCTCTATATTTTGAATATTAGACTTAAATTAACTGCTTTGTAATTTAGAATTAAATTGAATTTTTCAAAAATGTTAGGAAAATTTAAGAGAAAAATTTTTCAATAAAATTAAAATATCACTTTGCTGTTTCACTAAACTGACGTAAAAGAATTAAGTCTTTATTTTTTTTCTTCTAGAAAATTGATTTAATTTGGCCAAGCTAATTTAAATCTAAAACAGATGAAAAATTTTAAAATATAATTCAAATGCATCGATGTTTGAAAGCGAAGCGTTATTTAAAAAGAAATATATGCATATCAAAAATGTATTAAATTTAATTTAAAATTAGTAATTAGTTTTTTTAATTACAAAAAAAATGAATTTTTATATGTATATGTTTTTTTATAAAAATGACAAAATAAAAATAAATTTTCTGTATTAAATAATTTAACTAATACTTTAAAATACAAATTATAACATAAACGAACATTTAAAAATTGCTCTAAATTTTATTATAGCATTTAATATTTAAAAAACAGAAAATATTTATTTATTTTAAAAGAAAAAATTAAGACAATTTAATTAATAATACTGATTTGTTGGCTTTGATAAAATTAAATTTTTTTGCCCGAATTTAAAAACTCTAAGCTTTGATTTATTAGGTAATTAAAATTTTATTTGAAAAAAATGGAGACTGGTCAAATCACTAATTGCAAATTTGTTTTTTCAAAAATTACACATTTTGTTTTAAAAATTTTTACATGCTAAAGTATTTAAAATAATTGAAATACGCATAAAAAAAATATTTTTAAAAAGTGTTGAATAAAAATAATTTGTTTTTTTTTTGCTTTTCCGAGAATTTTTGGAATTTTGTTAAATTTAATGCTTGTCACTTTTGCGATTTTTCACATTGAAAGTAAAAATATTTTAAATTATAGTCAAAATTGAATTTTGTGAAAATAATTGGTTATTTTAAAAACCATCATTTTCTCATAAATCTGACTCTAACAAAACCTGAATTGTACCATTCCTATTAATTCTATATGCTAGTAGCTTTAAAATTATCAAAATTATATCTATCAATACTTATAAATCAAAATATATTTTTGCGGCAATATGAGTACATGAATCCAAGCTCTTTTACTCATCAAAAAGCTACAAACCCATGAAAAGTCTTCTAGATCATTTGAATTCGGCTTCTACTAAAGATAAATGAAAAGATTTAAATTTTGAATATGAAACTTTAACTTAAATTACTTAATATTTTTTTTTAAATAGAATAGTGAAGAAAATAATAAATTTTAAAAATTTTTATTTTTTTATAAAGGTGAATCAAATTTATAAAAGTGTTTAAAATTTGGTGTAAAAATCTTGTTCCGTTCAAAAGTTATCGCACCAAAATCAGATCAAGATTTGAGACTATTGGTAATCTTATTTTATTTTAGGCCTCTTGATGTAAAATTTTGCATAGAGTATAAAATTTTAGTTTAAAAATAAAAGTCAATTAATTTATCACTTACCATATGACATACCATCTATTCAGTTTTTTATCTTTATCGAAGAGCAGAAAATTTTTCTACTCTTCAAACTATGTTAACTCTGTAATACCTTTTTACTTAAGCTTAATTTTTTTTGTTAACATTTTTTAAAGAAAATCTTTAAATTACAATGGCAAAAGGAGTTTTACTACTCAATGCCATTTTAGATAAAAAATAAACTATTTAAAAAAAATTATTTAAAATAATCAACTAATCTCTTAAGCTGATTTATAGTACTTTCCTTTTATCATAAAATTTATTATTATCAAATAAGCTCTAAAAAAATCAGATAATTCCCAAGCCAACATTAATCAAAAGCAATGGTCACAGTCAACAAAGAAAATTGCAAACTAAGTTACTGCACTTGTTGGTTTTGGTTATTGTTTTCATGCCACAGCTTGTTGCTATAGGCTTGAACTAATGAATTTAAAAGTATCGTTATTGACATTCCATTGAATAATAAGAGGAACCTAAAAGAAAACACAGTCGAGTCTTCAATTTTAACCACCTGATTGTGGTCAATGTGATGAAAATGTCATAATAGAGTCGGAAGATGAGTGTCTAGAAAGAGAGACCAACCAAAGTTCAAATATTAGAAGTAAAAGAATTGTCAAATGAGCAAATATGTCGGAAATGCAATGCGTCCATGAAAAAGAAAAAAGGTTTTTATTGTCCAAATGGTTGTACAACAAAAAAATGAGTTTAATATGTTTTCTTTCAATATTTTCTTTTTTGTTAACATTAAATAGTTAATATTTTTCTTAAAAATATAACATTTCATTTATTTGTTCTATTATTTCATATTTAGTTAATGTAAACTGAATAAATTTAAAAAAATACTAAAAAAATTGTTTTTATTCTTAAAATATTATTGTTATTTTATATTTGTGAGGAATTTACTAAATTTGTTCTTATCAAATATAAAGAGTCAAAAATAAAAAAATCTTAAAAAACTTCAAACTTTTACCCATTTTTTTTTATCAAAAAAAGCCCAAAAACGACACAGTGGTAACTAGAGATCAGCAAAAATAACAATAAGACATTTGAAACAGACCAACTAAACTCTTCAAATTGCATTCTTCAAACTAAAAATAAATATGCAGCTAAATAGAACAGAAATGACTGATAATAAAACAGTTAAAAAATAAAAAGAACTGAAAGAGATGAAAAATAAAGAAAATAAAATATCAAATTTGTATTTTTATTTGATTCTAAAACAAAAATTTAAATAAATAAAACAAATTAGTTAAAATATATTAATAATGATAGTAAAAAAGTTAAAATTAAAATTAGCAATTTATATAAAATAAAAAACTAAACAGGCCATTCTATACAAAATATAACCGGGCTGGTCTAAATAAGTTGAAATAAAAAGCGACAAAATCCTAGTTTAAGTCACAAATACAATTTAAAAAAAGTAAAGAAAAAAAAGAAAAAAAAAAAAAACATTTATTTATACAATTTTTAATTAATAAAAATCACCGGTTTCACATTTTAGAAAATAAAGAAAAATAAACCATATTCAAAAAAAAAAAAAAATAATAATAAAATATCATCAAAATTACTAATTTAGATCGAAAGTGTCTTCTAATAAATATTTCTAATTAAATTGTAAATGAATGCACTCTTTATTCAACTATTGTATAACAAACATCTAAGTCTAGTAGTTTCTTGTTTGAGTTGAGCTAGTTCTACTTTAAGTTGTAAATTCTCTCTTTCCAAAAGAGCCGCTCTAAGCGCAATGTCGTCCTCTTTTGCACGTCTGGCATCTCTACTCCGCTTAGCAGCTTCGTTATTCTTACGTCTTCGTTCCTTATACGCTTCGTCCTTATCTATTTCGTCGGCTGACGATTGTCTCGAACGCACACTTGCTTTGCTCGACTCGAGCGGCTTGCCAGTCGACGACGGTGAGTTAACAGGCGTTTCGTTTTTTCCCTCAGTTAGAGACGAACTAGACGAACTGGGCTCGTCTTCATTGCAGCATTGTTTGTTCTGAATGCGATGCCGCTTTTTGGGCGGATAGTTCATGTACTCGTCATGACTCGAGTCAATAGTGTTATTTTGCGTCGAGTCAACATGATTTTCGACATGGACCGCGTCCGCGCGTTTTCTCGAGCCGCCGGACGAGTTTCTTCGTCTAGGCGACTCAGTTCCACCTGTTTGCTTTTTAAGCACTCGCTCTTGAGCTTGTTGAATACGCTTTCGATGCTGAACACAAAAATCGTGTTGATTAAACGCCATTGAGGTAAAATCAAACGTACTCAAGTCGTTTAAATTAAGACTTGTCAAATCGCTTTGTTTTAATTGAGCGCTCAAGTTAATCAGTTTGTCCGGAGAGCTCTGACCGACGTGATTGCTATTGGCCGTAGTGAGGGCGCTTATCACACTCAATAGGTTATCTGTGGTAAGCATGTGTTTGTTCTGAGCTAGAATATTGTTCAGGTTGGCCGTGGGACCGAGAACGGCTATGGGCGAGCTGGAGCACGAAGACGAGGCCGAGCTCGACGTGTTCACTGTCAGCGGCATGGCTGTGCTCAATATGCTCGTCTCGTCCAAAAACGAGGTCGATTGTCCGCCGATCGGAAGCGAGAGCGACTCTTTGGGATAGGCCTTGAACGGTCGGGTCGGTTTGCCATTTTTTCCAATAAATATCGGATAGTTTACATTTTGAGCATTTTTGGCTTCTTTAAGTGAGTGTACAAATGCGTTTAGCTTTGAAATGTTGGCCGACTCGGACACGTTGGTCTCGCGCGATTTCTGCTCCTCGTCGACAAGCTTTTCGGCCGCCTTGACCAGCAAACTGAGCTTGTCCTCGTTGACTGTCTCGTCGCTTTCTAACCGCGGCGACGATTCACCAGATGCTTTTGTGCTTGCCTCGACTTTAAGCATTTTATGTTGTTTTTTTTTTTTCAACCGGTTTGAGAAATTTTATTGATGAAAAAAAAAGGCCGCTTGCTCGCCTCACTGGTTTAACATTTAAAAAAAAAAACACTCAACAATAAAATAACAAATAATTTTTATAATATGAATTTAAAAAAAAAACACTCACAAAATATTTCTTCTAAAAAATAAAAAAAAAAAATTAATTTTTATTATCATCTTATGAAATTAATCAAAATTAGAAAATAGAATAAACTTCTTTTTTTTTTGTTTTTTACTTTGAACATGTTCGAATTAGTCGAATATAATGGGGGGTAAATGAAAAATAAAAATTAAAAATTAAAATATCGATTTTTCTCTCTATCCTCCTGTATTCTCTATGACTAAAAATTCAGTTTAATTTTATCTTATGCTTGCTTTTTTTTCTTTTTTTTTTTTTTTTGATTTTGTAGTTTTCGAGCGAAAACATTTTTTAACAGCAATAAAAATGCTGCTTTATTTTTTTTGTGTTTTGCAAAAAAGAAAAAAAAAATCATTTCATAATGTGCTCATTAGGCTTTTATTATATAATTTCGAAGCTAGATTTTATCATTAAAAGAAAAGAAAGAGAGAGAGAGAGGAAAATTTAAAAATACATTTGATTGCGCAATAAAAGAAAAGAAAAAAAATTACTTTGACGTAACATAAGCTGTGTATACATAAAGCCTAAAAAAGCCGGATAAACATTTAAGAACATTTAGGTCTCATGTATTTTTGCGGCTCCTTCCATTTTTATAAAAAAGACGATTGTATATTAAATTAATTAATTAGCACTAAGGGCGTGTGCACATGTGTGAGTGAATGTGTGATTAATGCACATGGTTACACAAATATTTAGAACTAAGTTTGTTGCCCAATTAAATTGAGCCAAAACTCACTAAGCCTAGAGTTTTATTGATTTTTCGCTTCAACTTTATTTTAGAAATTAAATAATGAATTTCTAAGAAGACTAAGTTGGATAAAAGAAACGCAAACATTAAAATTACATAATTCGGTTAGCATAATGGAGATGTTTTATGCAACAACTAACATCTCTATATCTTTTGGTCTATGCTCCTTCTGAAAAAATTTATAATTGCCGCTCTCTTTATTATGCAATTTTTCACTCACTCATTTACTCTCATTCACTACATTCATTTAATCAACAAAAATGTAATACGTATTTTTGTTTATGCAATTTTTTTTTTGATAAATATATTTCGTTTTCGATTGATTGCATGGAAACCTTGGCAAGAATAAAAGACTGCTTTATCTAGTCGTAATCAAGACGACGTTAATGCTACTAGACAAAGTCGGCATTTTGTTTCTAGACTTAGTTAAGAGTGTGTATTGCATAATATATATTGCGTAATTTTTACTCTGAATTCAAAGTTGGCAAAAAAAATTTTTTTTTTTTAAGCTAAAATTTTAGTAGTATTACACTGAAAATGAACAAAAATTCAATTTACGTATTTGATGTTAAAATTATGCTTTAAATTAAGAAAGAAGAAATGCAAACTCAAGCATTTTAAATGAATTTGTTGCATAACATTTTTATTTTTACATTTTAAGCTTATGTAACATATAAATTTTATTTACAGCAAACAAAGTTCTGTAATTTAGAGCCATGTTTTTTTTTTAATCAAGCGAGCATTCTCACGCAAAATCATGGTCATAATCAAAAGAAATCATTTCATTTTATTTTAAATTTGATTAATAAATTTAATTTTGAAAAAACTAAAAAAAAAAACTTTCTATTTATACATATACACATTGAATTAATTCTAAAAAAAAATATGCTTTCTTAACAAATAATATCATGCGATTATTTAATTTTGTTATTAGGATCGAGCTCAATGTGAGCCTTTTTCTTGTCTAATTAGATCAAACTTGATTCGATTGACCCTTATTGTTAATGATTTTTAGCGAAATTAGAGTATGTGTGACAACTCACCTGAGAACAAATATTTCTTGCTATGCAATTAACGAGTTAATAAACCTTAAAAAAGTTTTTAAATTATTATAATTTTTTATAAATTGAGCCCTCAAGCAATTCTGTGACTAAGCTTTTTTAGTTCAAGTGTAAAATATTTTTTATTTATAAGAAAAATAAATTTCAATTTTTCATTCATAAAGTTAAAAGCTATTTAAAATGCATGGTTACTGGGGTAATCGAACGGCAACAATTGATTGGTGTGAAAACAACTATGAGATAACTCATTACATTGCTGAATTTTGGAATACAGTGAGCAATTTTGTTCTTATTCTATTTCCTCTATACGGCATTTATTGGTCTCTTAGACACATCAATTTTTCCAACAAATATTCAACAGGTCATAGAAAATATTTTAAAATTCCCACTTCACTAATACTATGTCACATTGGCCTTAGTATAGTCGGTGTCGGCTCTTGGATGTTTCACATGACTCTTCTATATCCGATGCAGTTGTTAGATGAGCTGCCAATGATTTTGGGCACCGGAATCTTAATCTACGCAAACTATGAAATAATTCTTACTGTTTATTATTTTAAATTAGGTCAAAAAGGATCAAAGCCAGGCTCTTTGACAAAAATTTTCTCTTCCAAGCTTTTAGTAATTAGTCTAATAGTAATTTATTGTTCATTTGTGAGCTATGTTTATTTGTCAGTGTGGAAAAATCCAGTTTTCCACGAAGTGGCATTTGCAATCATGTCTTTAATTGTCATATGTGAGAATATTAGTCTGATACGCATGTTAAATATGCCCAAACGATTGTATGCCATTTCATTGGGATACTATCTTTTTGGATTTTTACTTTGGAACATAGATAACAAATTTTGCTCTTATCTTAAAATGTACCGTCAAGGTCTAGAGGAATTTTTCGGCATCGACAAGGCTTCCATTGAGTCATCTAGTCTCAAAGCAATTGGTCTAAATGTGGCTGTTGTTACGCTTAAATCCATATCCGAGTTTCACTCACTCTGGCACATATTCACCGGCTATGGCTCATTTATGTGCTTGTTATTTTTGACCGAGGTCCATTATCAATATTATTTAATCAAAACAAAAAGCATGGACTCAAAACAAATGATTAGACCTGTTAGTTCAAAATTTTTCAATATGTACTATCATTTGAATGATAGTTTAATTATAAATGAAAAGCAAAATATTAAGAAAAAATATAAATAGAGTTTTTTTTTTTAAATAAAGAAATAAAGTTTTTCTTATATTTAGTTTTACTTATTAAAGTTAACAAAAAAATTAAGTTTAATTAAAACAGCTTAGTTGCAATTAAATTATATTTTAGTTAATTAATATTTTCAATTGCTTGTAAAATTTGCTAAAATTTACATTTAATTTATTTATATAACAATTTATAATGCTTAAACAATTAAAAATAAAAATAACATGCTATCTTGAGATTATTTTAAATAAAAGATTATGTTTGATATAAATTTTTTTTTTTTCAACTGAATCATGTGAATGTTTAGTTAATAATTTAATTAAATAATGAAGTTAAATCAAAAATTTCTGCCTCTCCTATTTAGATATATTATTGTTGAAAATTTTGAGAATTAAAAAAACAAATATTTAACAAAATTAAAATTTTTAAAAGAATATAAAAATCAAGTTAACTTGATTTAAAAATTTAAAAAACCTAAAATAATTTTAAACTTATCAATTCAAATCTTATTGATGTTTTATTTTAGATAAAAAAAAGATTCAACAAAGTTTGTTGAACTGAGTTATAGTATATGTTTTAATTTATTTTATTTTAATAAGTTTTGATTCATAAAAAAAGGATGAAATTTTGTTCTCTTTGCTTTTGAAATTCACAATAAAATTTTTGTTTCTATTGTTAATGTCATTAAAACAATTAATAAATAAATGTTTGGTATTCATAGCTAATGTGGCCATTTACATTTACCCTAAATGTCATAGTGTCTAGAAAATATCAAATTCAGTTTATTACGTAGTAATACGCTTTACGCCTGGATCCAGCTTGATTAATTTATAAATTATAAATTTCTAGGTAAATTATTAAATATACAATGTGCTGAATAAATCAGCAACTTAATCAATATTTACTCAAATTTTTCTAATATAAACCTTTTTTTAATTTTTAAATCGCCTATGATGTGCAGTTTCAATTAAATAAATAAAATGAATGAATTAAAATTAAAATAAATGAAAAAGTTATTAAACATCAAATTATGTATTAGGCCAGGTGCTAATGCGAAGTATAGACAATGAAATTGCTTTATTAATTTAATAATTTTACTACTTTTTGTATTTTTTGGTATATTTAATTCAAGATTTTAATTAATTGATAGTTCAAATATTTATTCTAATTTTTACTAATAGTTCTCTAATCTACAACAAACCCGAATCCCTAAAACAGGACTCCGTTAGATTTTTGAATTAACTACAATTTACTACAAATTACTAATAATAAAATTAACTACAAATAAAAAAAAGTACAGAATGTAGAAAAAGGAACGAGGCAAAAATAAAGTAAAATTACCATAAAGTACAAAAATTATTAAAAGTAAAGAGAGATCTACATATTAATAATACCAACAAGTACAAAAAGAACAGAAAAGAAAATAGGTATTTAAAATTTAAATCTTTTTGTCTATCCATGGCTAATGCTGCTTCACTCTTCAATCTTTTGATAGCCAAAATTAATTTGATAGCCGAAAAATAAGATAAATAGACTGATTGTATTTCTTTTTATTTATTTAAAAAATAATTTAAGAAACTTTTTTCCAGCGCAGTTGCAAATGGCGTTGCAAAGTCCAAGTCCGGACTTTTTTTAAAAATTTTATTCAAAAGTACTACTCTTCTTGAAATTAAAAAAACTATTTACGGTCGCAGAAATATAATTATCTAGATAAATCAATGAAAATTTTTTAATAATTTTCTAAAAAACTGCTTGAAAAATATTTTTTATTAGATATTTATTAAACTTCTTTCAAAAACTAATTCTAAATATATATTGAGAGCAATTTTTATTAGAAAATAAAAAATTTAAAAGTTAAGTATTTATTAATAAAGAACATTTTTTAAAATTAATCCCTCATCAAATCCATGTAGCAACTCAATAAAGTTGTGTCTTCTAAATTTTTTGCTGTCAATCTCGACCTATGTGGTCGGTTTATATAACCCGATT
>VANL01001087.1:0-17910 GCA_006352455.1 Brachionus sp. 'Tiscar' | reverse complement strand
CCTCCCCAGATAGATTTTTTTAATAAAAATTTTATTTATAAAATAAAATAAAATCGATTTTGAAAAAAATTGTTAGAATTCAGTAATTTGGATATGACAAAACAGGCACTACAGCCCTCTTTAATTGTGTTCCAATTCTACCCGCTTCTGTTTTTTCTAATAAAGAATACTTTTGTTTATTCCTTAGATAGATTTTTTTAAAAAATCTTTGTAATAGTTTCTTTCTTAACTAAAAAATTTGTTATATATGCTATAAAATTACTAAATTTTTCAAAGTCCTAGATATTTGATTTTTTTACATTGGCACTAAATTTATTATTGTTTTAAAAAAATTTGTTTAAGTTTACTTTGACTTTTAGTGTTTGTTTTTCCAAAACTAAGATATACTTTAGCTTTTAAATGTTTTAAATTAAAAGTCAGAGTTAATTTAGATCTTTTATTAACACTGATTTTACTCATTTTGAAACTTTAATCTACCGATTTAAATATATTTTTTTTAATATTTATTAATTAAATATAATTATTCAAATCCGATCTTTTTTTTATTTTAAATTCTTTTCTTGATCTAATTATTCCTTGATCTTCATCAAGGTAATAAAAAATGAACAAATAATTAACTATGGTTTCTTGAAACAAAAAAATCAAAACGTTTTAAATTAATGAAAATTTAGCTTTATGGATATTCAGTAATCTGAATTAGATGAAACAATCATGAAATGGAAACATTTTTAAGGTTTTAATCGATTGGATTCAGTATTTGTTTTATTTTTTTATTTATTATTTTCTTATTTTAAACGTGATAACCCTTTTTTTTTCTTTTTAGTGTGAAAAGGATAAATTTTTCAAATATTTAATTAAAGTTTTTAGGATTAAAAATGGCAAATTACAATAAATTTCTTTTTAATTATTTTTTTAGCTTTTTTTTCTAATTTAAATTGAAATAGTTATGAATACAAAATTGATACGTTTCAAAATAATCAAAACTTTTCCTATTTTCAATTATTGAAAATTTTAAATAATTTATTTAAAAATTGAGTTAAACAAAGAAAAATATCAACTTAAATAATATATAAAATATACAAGTAAAAATATTGCTTCTAATTTGTCTTGATATCAATAAGCCGAACAAGTCTTCAAATAAATTTTGTATAAAAGATGCATTCTGATTTATTCTTCTACAATATTGATTTCTATAGTTCTCTTTTCCCAATCATCTGCACATAAATTAACTTGTCTTATCCAGCGTCGAATTGAATCCGCTTTCTCAGGCGGCATTAATTCATTCTCTTCTATATACTGTTTAACATTATTATAAGCATATGAATCATTTACATCACGAGAAACAAACGATACACGACTTAATGGCCGAGTGAGTTTTAAATTTTTATTAGAGTCTTTTTTAGAATTAGTGTGCGAAAGACGCGACGCGGGAAGAATTGGTGTATTACTTGTTTTGATTTCCTCGCCATTCTTCTTCTTTTTCTCATCTAAATCATCTAAATTTATGTATTCAACAATTTGGTCCGAATCATCCGATTCATTGTCCAAATTTTGGCTAAGCTTAATTCGATTCTGTTGTTGTTGCTGCTGCTCTTGGCTTTCATTTCGATTCGACTTAAAGCTAGCCGAAATTTTCAAATTACTTGAATTATCTACAATATGATCTAAATATTTATTTAAATTAAGATTATTAGTTCTCAAAATGCCAGGCTTAACATGCTGATTAAATTGATTTGCTTTACTCAGTTGACTATTCAAGCTGTTTAAATTATTCGATGAGGACATAAAATTATAGTTTAGTTGATTCATGCTTCCATTAACACTTTGGTTACTCTGATTATTAAGCTTGTTTGAAGTGGATAAATTGTTAAAGTAATTCGATAGACTAGTCTTTTCACGGCTTAGCTTTATGGACGACGATCGTTGAATATTATTTAGCACATTTATAAAATCCTTTTTTGTTATGGACTCATGAGACAAGTGAGGTTGTGGAAGTGTCGATTGATTTGTCGGCTTGCGGTTACTGGTAAAATTAAAGTGTTGCGTATGTGCTTGAAGAGGCTGTTTTAAATTATTGTTTTCCATATAGGACTTAGTGTATTTCAAGGTGGCCGAGCGTCCAAGACTCGGCGAAGCTTTTAGTCGTTCATTTTTCATGTGGCTTTGTTGACCAGCAGACGAGTGCATTATGGATATAGGGGTCCCATTGATCACACTTGGCATCGGACTCGTAAAATTAGAGCCTCGGGATGGAGACTTTTCTATTTTTGCACTATTCGCACCGTTGTAATTATCGCTGAATATATTCTTGGTAAATTTAGTATATTGAGCCATGTTTGGTTCTTGATATCGGTTCATTACCGTCGACGAGTTTATTAAGCTGTTATTGCTTGTTTGAACTAAATCCTGTGAATTGTTGTCTTAAGTAAAAAGTTATTTAAAAAACAATAATAATAAATAATTTGGCTTCAAATCTAAGGCTTTATTTTATAACTATATTTTCGAGTCCCTAGAAAATAGAAAATTTTTTTTTAAATATTGTCAGGATCGATAAACTTTTTATTATTTTTTGTATAGCATCAAAATGGAACAAAAAAATGCTAAATTATTTTTTTTTAAATTAAATAAATCAAATAAAAATGAAATTAAACTAATAGAAAGTATTGTTCAATGCATAAAAAATAAAAATTTCTTCATCTAAAACTAAGCTGTGAAAACATGCCACTTTTAAATTTTAAAATCTCATTGATTTTCTAATTTAAAACTTAAATGCGTGAATTTAAACAATGAATTTAAACGATTCAATAATTTTTTTTTTCGATTTTATTAAAAGATAATTTTCATATTTAATTTTATTAAGACTTAAATAAAGATAACTAAAAACTAGCCACTTCTAGACTAAATCTAAATTGAAAAGCAAAAATAAAATAAAAAATTTGCTATTAAACTATTCATTTTTATTCAAGATACGAATTTAATCGATTCGCAATAAATCGAGGTTAGCTCTTAATTCAAGCTAAATATTCTCATTAATCTAAACGTTGAACTATTTTCTAGTATTAACTTAATAGGAAAAAAAATTGATCGATGCGCAAAAGGTGGTCTAGCTATTCTTTATTATCATTTTCAGCCTTAATTATAATTTAAAAAAAAAATACTTATGGCTTTCATTCTTTGGCAACTTTTGGACAAATTGTCAGGCGTCAAATTTTTCTCGCAAGAGTCAAGCATTCACAATTTAAATTTTAATTTAAATAAAAAAAAAGGTAAATTTATTTATTTTTCAGCAAGTAATTAAATTAGGAAAAAAAAACAAATTCCAAGTTAAAAAATTTTGGTAAGTTTTTTTTTTTTTTTTAGAATTAAAGTGAGATAAATTAGTTTTTTTAAAAATAGTGATTTTTTTCAAATTGACCGATGAGGTTATGAAAAGGGACAGATTATTAGAATGTTTAAGCCTAGACGTAAATTAATAAGTTTATTTCTAAATTTTAAATTAAATTACTTAAATTTTGTTTTGTAATAGGTGTGTTAGTAGATTGAATTGTCAAATTTGGGTCGGCTAATTTTACTGACGATTTGAATGACTGCGGTTTGTTTCTCTGATAGTAACTGGTGTTCAACGAGTCATATGTATTGTATGTCAAGTTTGGCTGAGTTTGCACTCGGTTGGGGATCAATTTGGTGCCGTGTCTAATTAGGTTGCTAGCTCGGACAAAATTTTGAGAAGAATCTTGCGAACTGAGGGTCAAAAAATGAGACGGCGAAACAGACGGACTTATCAAAGTTGTTGTTAGCAATGGAATAGTTTGTTTGCTAGACAAAAAAATATTTTTAAGAGTCAAAAAAATCTTATTAAATTTGATTTATTAGAAAAGAAATCCTTTAAAAACAGAAGTAATTTGCATTTTAAATTGACTAGTTTTTTTTTTCTATTTTATTTGATTAATTAAACGCCAAAAAGCTTACTTTTTATTGAATATGGTTTTAGAATGCTCTTCGATGAATGAATGATCATGAATTCGATCCGCACTAGTAAATTTAGGCGAATCGGATCCTTTGGCTGTATAATTATACTGCATTACTTGGTAATCGAAACAGGCAACAAATGCGCTATCGAGAAAAAATTCCCAAAATTCAGCACAACATTTAGCTTACCAAAGATAGTGCCAGTACAAAATCAAGACTCTAAATTAATTAGCAAAATAAGTTTTCTATTTCTTCTTCAGCACACAAACCTAAGTTAAATAATTTTGCGTTGCCATAGAGTTTTGCCAAAAAAAAGAGATTTTTTTGTTCACCAGTATTTTTATTTATAATATTTGAAGTTTTCAATAGAAGAAAACAAAAGCTAGAGAAACACACAAATCCCAATAATATTCTCTTATTTATTTATTTATGGTGAAACTTTTCAAGGAACCATAAAAAAAAATTTAAATATTAATTGTAAGCTAGTTCGCTTGAGCTATCGTTTTCTGTTCGGAAAATCCGCAGACTTAACAATTAATTGTTTGTTGATTATTAATATTTAAGATAAGCCCTAGTGTATTATTTTAAATAAGAACGTGCTTGCAAGACTTCTTTGTCATGCAACCAGAACAGACCTATCCATTTTAGAACTTTAATTGAAGCCTTTCGGGTTTGTTTGTTAAAATTTCTAGATGTTAGCTTAGAAAACATATTGCGAAAAAATAAAATTTTACATTTATATAAGCTTAAATTAAAAGTGTAAAAATTTATCCCAGATAATTAACTTGTTAAAGGTTTATTATATATTTTTATTTGATCAATTTCCTTGGAAATATTAGAATATTTGAAAAAAAAATTATAAAATTATGTAAACTAATTTAGCTGAAATTTTTCTCAAATTCTACTTATCAGAAAGACTTGAATTAAAACTTAAGAAAAGATCTATGTTTTCAATTAAAAAATAAACAGCTATTTACTTGGATGCTGTGCTTTTATCTCGGATATTCGGATCAATTTGTTTTTCTTTTACCATTTAATGATTCTAAAAATAAAAAAAAATAATTTTTTTTTTCATTTTTACAAATTTATTTCTTTGTTAATTTAAATTTTTTTTTCTCCGAGTTATGATGGTTGCTAGTTTTACCATTTTTTGTGTTGATTAAGCATTTATGGTAAACATAATTTGAATACTATTGCTTTTGGCGATTTGAATTGTTGCTTTTTGTTAGTGCTTAAAATGTTCAAGATACTTATTTAAATATAAACGCTTCAAATGAACTTATTAAACAACGAATTTTTAATCGAATTATGTATCCATTATAAACCATAGCATTACATATCTATTCATGGTAAATTATTATTATAGAATAAAATTGAATCAAAATCTGTTTTTTATTCTCACATCAATTTAAATCTTTTTGGTTTTCAAATTTTTTTTATCAAAAAGAATCATAGTCTCAACAAATAAAGAAAATAAATTTCATAAAAATAATACTAATTGAATACAGATCAATTTTTTCTGAAATTAATTAAGCTTAGCTATAAAAAAATCAAAAAATTTTTTTGTTATTTCTGATATCTTGTTCTTGTACTTGCAGTAATTGAAAAATCAATATATATTTTATGACTAATATTTGTTGAATATATTTGAATTACTAAAGAAAATTGAACAAGCAGAAAAATTGAATTTCTTTATTATTTTAGAAAAATTTTGGTGCAGTACAAAAATTTTTTTTCTTCATTATTTGTCTTTTGTGAAGCATTATTTTCGATTTTCGATCGTCGTGAAAGGTTTTCATTCAATCCTCAGTTTTACCTTCGTTACCCTACTTTAGTTGGTTAATTTCCATTTTGGTAAAAATCTAGCCAAGATCCCCTTAGCTTTAGTTAAAAGAGTTAATTGAAATTAAATTGTTCTGGATAATCATCACACGTGTTTAATACAGTTTTGAGTTTTAAATAATAAAAAATAACTTCAAAAGTAAAAATAAATATATTTAAGGAAAAACATATTTATTTTTAGAAAATAATTTAAATATTTCATTAATTTAAAAAAAGGTACACTAAGTTAATATATTTTTGTATTTGTTTTTTTAATCAAAACTCACTGAATAAAAATTAATTTAAGTCAACAGCAAAAAAAATCCTAAAATAGTAGAATCCAAAGAATTTTTTGATTTCTATCAAAGAAGCATTAAATGCTTTTTTAATAATTTATTTATTTAAGTGCTCAAAGAATTATTTATTTATTATTTTTAGAGGGTGTTTATTTTATTTTAAATACTTTATTGTCGGTAGCGCTTTCGTTTTGTCTAGAGTTTAGAAATTTTAAAAAATTTCTTTGTGTAAATCTTAACACTCAAAAAACCGGCTATTTTTGACAAAAATGTTATTTAAATGTTGCATTAGTTCCATAATAAGTTTGTAACATGAATAGAAGAATATTTAAAATACCGTTATCAAGCTTTAAAAAAATATATAAAAACATGCAAATATGATTTATCGTCAACTAAAAAATTTAATTTGAATTTTTGACAAAAAAAATTAAAATAAATAAATTAAAAATAAATTTTTTAATTTGACAAAAAAAAAATTATAAAAAATAATTTTTATCTTTATTAAAAACTGCATTGTGAAATTTCATACAAAATTTCAAATTCAAAAATAAAAAAAAAAAAAAATTTTGACCTAGTGCTCAAAGACTTGTTCTACAGATGAAACAAAGTAAAACAACTGTGTGTTGTTTAACGCATTACCGAAGTCTGCAAAATATGCGTGAGTTCTACACAATTGCATTTAAAGTATTAAAAATAAAAGGCAATTAATTTGCAAAGATTTTGTAGACTTCTGCAATACGTGAAACAACAGTTGTTTTACTTTGTTTCATCTGTAGAACAAGTTTTTGAGCATTAGATCAAAATTTGTTTTTTTTTATTTTTGAATTTGAAATTTTGTATGAAATTTCACAATGCAGTTTTTAATAAAGATAAAAATTATTTTTTATAATTTTTTTTTTGTTAAAAAATATTTTAAGGAAATAAAATTAAAAAAAAAATTTTGACAGCAAAATTATCAACGAAAGACCTAAACACTAGAAAGTCCGGCTGATTAAATACAAAAATTTCAAATTAAAATTATAAGAAAAATAAACAAAATTTATTTAAAATAAAAATTTTAAGTTATTATAAATTTATTTTTAATTTTTTTCAGTAATTTTTTAAAGCTTTATTTCTGTGAGATAATATTCAAGTATAAATTTTGTAAAAAAGGTTTTAAAAAACCTTTCGGGCTATCTAGTTTTAACTGAACCTTTTTCCAAAACAATCAATAAAGCTATTCCGAAACTTATAGTAATTAACTATTTCGATATATTTATTAATATTTAAATGTTCCTTTTAATGTCTACTCTGATAACATGATTCCGCATTATAATTTATAATTGTTTTAGGTTGTGAATAAAATTTGATCATAAAATACAATTTCCAATTAAAATATAAATTTTTCCTTTACCAGGAATATTTTTGGCATGAAACAAGTTATGATGACTATTTAAAAAAATTAAAAATTGATAATTAATATTTTAGCGCTCAAAATTCTTCGGGTTTTGTGAAATTCAGTACAAATTGATAAAAAGAACAAAACAAATTGTAAAAAAATTAAATAACTTTTTTTCTAAGAGTTTAAAATTAGTTCTGTACATGTATCATAGTGCTAAATTCAAAGTTGCATCAACTGTAAAAGTCTGCTAGAGGCGTGCAAAATCTCTGCAAATTTAGCAGATATTTGATGCAACTTTGAATTTAGCACTATGTTACATCTACAGAACTAATTTTAAACTCTTAGAAAAAAAGTTATTTAATTTTTTTACAATTTGTTTTGTTCTTTTGAATTGAACTTCATAAAACCGCAAGGTGAATATCCCTTCTGTGAACCTCTGTTTTTAATGCAAGGATACATTTAATATTATCTTGTTCAATTCATGCTTTTTTTCAAAACAAATCTAAGATCTAAAAAATAATTTATTTGAACCAAATTTTTCTGCCAGCTTAGGTACTATATCCCATAATTGAGACGATTTAAAAAAAATCATCTTCAAGTTTTCCGCATTCCCTTATTATGAAATTAGGTAAATTAGTGTTAAAATAAAAATATTTAGTTTTTTTATTTTTTAGATATTTTTTAACATTTGTGATTTTTGAAACAAAAATATGGTATGCAACTTGAAAATTGTTTACTTGATTTTAAATGGATCCAAACAAAAACTATTTAAAAGTTTGCTTTAAAATAAAATTTTAATTAAAAAAAAATGTATTTTTAATTCTCATACAGATCACTTTACGAACATTTTTCTCACCAAAACTTAGTCATGACTTTGACATATGCCTTTTTAGAATTCAAATAAAAATTGAATCTCAATAATGTTTTTAGTAGATTTTTATTTGATGTATACATGAACTATATCAGCTTAATATATGATTGTGTTTAAGAATGAAAAATACATGCTTTTTTATTTAAGACAAATAAAAATACACCACCTGATATTTAATTAAAAATTTTGAATGTTGAATTATCAAAATTGAAGGCCGTTTGGGGCCAAAATTTGTATTTTATTTTTAACGAACAATTTTTAACTGATTTACAACTGATGTTTTTTTTTTTAACATCTAAATGGCGCGTATTCATCTTGGTTGTTAACAAGCTCTCTTTTTTCATTTATTTCTAAACAAATTCAGCTCTCTAAGCTTAACAAATAAATTTATTTTTTAGCTTATTTTAAAACACACAAATCATAGATTTTTTGTGTTATTAACAAACTAAATAGAATGTCTAAGCGTCAAGCACTCGGTATCCTATCGACCAATCATGTAGCACAAAATCAGCCACTAAAGTCCAATAAACTGAAGAGTTCGTCGTCTTTTTCGCAAACAACCAAACCGACTGGCTATGCATTTCCTTCATCTACATCTCACAATCAATTGCTCAATCATTTACAGTTCAACGACGAAAACGAGCCACCACAGTGCGTCATTAATCCACTGGGCAAGAACGAATGCGACTTCGAAATATTTCAAGAGAAGCCAAACGATGAAGAAAACCTACAGGAGGAGGCCATCTCAAAGCTGAATATTGCCATCGATGACGCCCTTAAATCGATGAACTCGTCGTCATCAAGCGATTCGCCAATGGTCTTGGATGACACCATTAAATTTCAGTCAATGATATCTAAAATAGACGAAGATTGTGACAACGATTTCGATGACGATGATGAAGAGACCAGGCGAAAAATTGCCGCTGAACAGCGCGACAATTTTTTAATGAACTGTCTTGAATACAAAGATGACATAATCAAGTACATGCGTCAACTAGAGCTTGATAACAAAGCCAAGACAAATTACATGAAAAAGCAGCTTGACATTACGTCATCAATGCGCTCTATTCTTGTCGACTGGCTAGTTGAAGTCAGCGAAGAATACAAACTTAATGTGGAGACATTGTATTTGGCTGTCAACTACACAGACAGATTTCTCTCTCAAATGAGCGTTCTTAGAGGCAAGCTTCAACTAGTTGGTACAGCCAGTATGTACATTGCGGCCAAGTACGAGGAAATAACGCCGCCCGATGTCAATGAATTTGTCTATATCACTGATGATACTTATACCAAGAAACAAGTGCTTCGTATGGAACATTTACTTCTTAAAGTATTGGACTTCAAAATGTCACCACCGACCATAAATTGGTTTTTGTCACATTATCTTAGATTTATTAAAATAAACACTAAATTTAACAATCCAAATGAGCAAGAAATGTTTTCGCGAATTGAAAACTTGAGTCGGTATTTGGCCGAATTGACACTTATCGATGCCGATACGTATTTGACGTATCTGCCAAGTCAAATTGCTGCATCGGCCATCTATTTGGCCTTGTCCACTCTGGACAAAAAATGGACAAAGCAAATTGAGGATATTTGCAACTACAATCCAAATGAGATGAAGCCATGTGTGCTGGATTTGTACAAAACAATGCAACAAGCAGGAAATCATCCTCAACAGGCTATTCAGGAAAAATATAAACAGGCCAAGTATGACCATGTTAGTTTAATAGAGCCTGTTAAGAATTTGGATGCCAAAATGATGTAATATAATAAAGAGTAAATTATTTGTCCTGATCGAAGTCCTCAATTTTATTAAGTCATTAAAAAGTCAAAAAAAAATTTTGTTAATTTTTTATTTTAATGTGTTATGCTAAAATTTAATGCTCAATTTTTGTACTTTTTTTTTTCTAAATAATTTTTATTAATTTGTTAGACATTTTTTATGGACTTGAGCAACTGTTTAAATTCTCATTTGAATAAAACATTTTTATAAATTCTAAATTAGACACAATAAAAGATTTGATTGATTATTTTTTTAACAAAATTTTAATTTCATTTTACGTAAGTGTCAATAAAATGGCATTAACAAGGTGACAATAGATATAATTATTTTCGTTCACAATTAAAAAACAATAAACAATTTTATCAAAAATAAATTTTAAAACAAATATTAATTTTTTTTTCTTAATAAAAATTAGCCTGACTTTTTTTAATCTACAATTCAAAAAATTGGATCAAAAATTTTTATTGCTAAAATATTTTACTTACTATTTTTATATTTCTATCTAAAAATTTTACTAAAAATAAGAATTGGTGTCAAAAGAAATAATTTTTTATGGTAAAAAAATGTGATATTTAGTGACTTGATGTCAATGAAATTAGACTTGAGTTTGTCAAGCTGGTATTCATAAGGATATTATTTGTAGTTTTGTACCAAATATTGGCCGCAATTCTTTTTTTCTCTTAAACTCAATTCAAATTGTCATATTTAAATTTTTTGAAGGTTTTGAAGGTTTGATGACGGGGTGTGAAAACACCCCGTCATCAAAATGGCGAACACCATTTTTTGGTGGTCTACTGGCCGCCCCTTAGGATACCCAAACTGAAAAAATTTTTTTATAAAATTTGTTCTATTCAGGTAGTCTTAAAGATGGAAATTCAACCTTACAGGAAATTAATGAAAATAACTACAATTATTTTATAATGTTGCTTCTACTTGTGTTTGTGATTTCATTGGGATAATATTTTCTGGACAAATAAACGGGATTGATTTTTTTATTAAAAATTAACTCTTAATTTCTAAATAAGTACTAAAGCGTTAATTTAAACTCTTAAATTAAAAAAAATTTAAAGCTTTGATTAAACTACGCAAATCAAAACAGGCAAATTGGCACTTATAATTATTCTAATTCTGATAATTAAGCTATTTGAAAACTTGAATTTATTGTTTAAAAAAAAAATAAAAAATAATAATTATTTTTTATTTATTTTTTTTAATCTGAAGTAGCATTAGCTCGGTACAGAAAGCAAATAAATAATAAATATATAAATAAACATGGAACGAGTATAGCTTTTTTCTTTAATTAACAAAAATTAAAAAAAGATTACTGATTCTAGACAAGAGAAATTATTCTACAAAAAATATTTATAAAATCCTTCTTTCTAAAAATCAAATCTGTGAAAATCTTAGCTAAAAAATTAAGCATAAAAGGAATAATTCTCCCACGCTAATTAAAAATGAAAGGAATAGTTATCCAGCTCCCATTATCGAAATGAACAAATTAGAGGAAAAAAATCTCTGACTTATTTATCTTTTATCTTAATCTACATTTACTTCTGTACTAAAATATACAGTTGTATCGTAAATTATATTTTTATAACTTAGAGTAAAGCAATTTTTAAACCCCTTTCATTAAAAAATGGGGGGACCAGTTTCGACTGGAGATTTTGATAATTATGGCTTAGATGATCAACTCGATGCAGTCACCTCTGTGTCAGATCGGAGCCTTCGCTCAAAAAGGTACTTAGAAAGGAGATAAGCTCCCCCCTATGCTCCACAAGGAGCGAACAAGGTTAGATCATGAGTTCCTTGCAGCATGATAAAAATAATAGGCTATAAAATTAACAGTTAAAGAAATAAAGTTTTTTATCAATATTTAATGCAGAGAAATATTTTTATATGCAGCAAATCAAAGCCAAGTATTGTGAAAAATTCTATATCGATAAAATATTTTCAGAAATAAAAAATAAACTTTAACATTGAAAGTTTACTGGTATTGTGAATTAAAAAAAAAATCAAACAAAATTTCTTTCCATTTTGATAAAATAAAAAATATATTCAAAAAAATACTGCAGCTTTGTTGCACCTTTATTATCTAAAATAATTTTTCTGGTTCAAATAAAAGACAAAAAATAAAAAATAAATTGATCATTGTTTTTGTTTACCTAAAAAAAAGGAAATTAAGTTTCTATTTTATGTAAAAAAGATACAAAAAAGTGTTTTTTACTAATCTGTAGTTTTTTTTAAATTAATTTTATTATAATAAATTTTTATTTATCAGAAAAGCAAAAATTTTTTTTTCTTTTTGAAGAAAGTTTTAAAATCATTTATGCATATTTTCATTAATTCCAAATTCTTTTAAAACTATTTAATCCGAGACTAAATAATAATCTTCCAAAGATTGTAAATTAAATAAAAAGATAAAATGTAGAACATTATTTAATATTGATAATTAATAACATATTACAAACTTTACCAATAAGAGTTTTTTTAAAAATCGCCATCATTAGATAAGATTTAAGAAAAAAGTAAAAATATTCGTTTACCGTGGGTAAGTTTTCTAGTATAATTTAAAAGACAAAATTATGAATTAATTATTTTATTAGAATTTATAAAAAACAAGAGGTTTTTCTGAATTTTTAAATTTAACTATTAAATTATCGAAAAAATTAAAATATTTTAGTCTTCAATAATAATCAAATAAAAATAAATAAATAAAATTAATTTGAAATTTTAATTTAGTAAAATTGCTTTCGTTTAATTATGCTAGTTTTACCTGTAAAAAAATCTTTGGCACTTACTACCGGAGTTTGTCTTCCTGTTGAATAATTTGAAACGCTAAAATCTTTTTCTATTAAAATATTCTCGTCTAAATCCTTATAAAATGTTGATTGATTTTTACAAAATTTAGCTGCATCTTCATAATAACATCTGGATAGCCAAAAGCAATCAGCCACATTGACATCTTCACTCAAACTGTCATCAAAATATCTGACTATAAATTTGCTACCCCGCTGCGCAGTTATTCTTCCAGGCAAAAATATTTTTCCTTTTGGTGCTAATATGTAGTCTAAGTGATGTTTAGTTTTTTTCCGACTAAACTTTCCAAACATATGATTCGCGTTTTGAATCGACTCAGTTCCATCTGGCCATTGAATTTCGAATTGTCTGCCGAAATTAACCTTTTGTATCACTTTTCCTAACTCATAAACTCTCTTGCTATTATTTCTAGCAATTACCTTTTGACCAATCCATTTATCCTCTAGCTTCAAAATTGCATTTATATCTGGCTGAAATTTTATTCTTGGGATTTTAAAAATTTCGGTATTATCAACATCGGTTTCTGCGTAATCATAAAATCGCACTCGATAGGTCTTCAAATCGTTGCTCAC
Organism: Brachionus sp. 'Tiscar'; assembly: GCA_006352455.1. Classification (NCBI taxonomy): domain Eukaryota; kingdom Metazoa; phylum Rotifera; class Eurotatoria; order Ploima; family Brachionidae; genus Brachionus; species Brachionus sp. 'Tiscar'. The sequence goes on along the minus strand of VANL01001087.1, from coordinate 4,397 downwards.
ATAGCAAACTTGACCAGGTGCATAGCTTAATTCATACTCAGGATGCTTTGCCAAAACTGGATCACCAACATCCAAATCCAAACTGGGTTTTTTTATATTCGAAATCAAATCTTCTCTGAAAATTTTTTCATAGTCTCTTAGACTATCTTCAACAAGATATTCATAATTTCCCAAATAATCAGTTACAATGCTTCTATAGTACCAGCCATCATCAGGCCATTTGGCCAAAACTTCTTCCCCAACTTTAATTTTTGGCAATTCAGATCGAAGCTTTAAAATTTTTTCTGCATCCGTCAATTTCGGTTCAGGTTGCGGAACCATCTCATAGACTACATTCGGTTTAGTGCCTAATTGAACACCTTGAACTATATTTCGTTCAGTTTTTTTATTTTTTATATAAACAAAAGTATTTGGATTGGGTATTAAAATAGGTGGTTCTTGCTTTTTCCATTCCTCAAAATCGACACGAAGCAATTTTAATTTTCCTTCCATTTCTTCTTTTAATTGTCGTTGGCTTTTTTTAATTCCAGAAAGTTCATTGAACATTTTATCATACTTTTCATTTATTTTAACTATAAAAAACATAAAAAATAATTTTCTTCCAAAGATTTCTGAACTTCTAAACTTTTATCTAACCTGGAAATTAGATTTTTTAATTTTTGAATTACACTGAGCTAACCCAGTAAACTATAGATCCTAATGTAACATCAATATATACTTTTTTACCTATTAAGATATCAAAAGTCATAAAAATTGTATACTATTGACAAAAACAATTTATTATCACATAATGCAATTACTTTAAATTAAATAAACTATTTGATTCAAATAGTTGCAAGACGATTTTATAAATCATATTTAGCTAAAATTTTTTAAACAAAAAAAGCATATTTTTAATATTTAAAATAAAGCAATCTAAAGATGCTCATCTCAAATATTGAACAAAATAAATTTATTTAATTAACATTTAAAATTTTGATGTTTGATTAAAATTTACCATAATTCTTTACATTATTTTTGATTGAAAAATCTAAACCTATTACTTAACTAAAAAAAAATTAAAAATTACAAAAACTTAAAATATCAATGGAAATTGACTGGTTTGTTATATGAAACCAATGTCATTCTGCGTTAATTTTACATGAAGACTTTAAATTAATTTTTGGTTCTTGTACTGGTACTTAACCAAAAATTATTTTTTCATTTTTCTTCTAATTCTTAAGTTTATTATCATAATTTAATAATCATATTCCGTCAGCGGGGACTACAAAACCACCAAATGATAATGTTAGCTGTCTAAATGGCCTCTGTCTGAACAATTTGTGCAGATAAATTTCTGTAAAAAATCATGCATTCAATGTAATAGGAATTAAAGCCTAAGAGATAAATTTTATAATTTAAAAATACAGAACGCTATTTAAAATAATGAATTTTGAGCAAAAAATTAAAAATTTTATCAAAAACTTTGATTAGCCCAATCCTTTTGCATTTATGAACAATAACAAACAAATAAACATCTTTTAAATCAATTGAAATAATAAAAAATTGAAAATTTCTTGAAAAATTTATAAAGATAGATATTTTTTTGGATTCTTATATATCAATTTTTTGCCTCATATTCAGATTCAAGCCTATTTAAAATTTCTAAATTGTAATAGAAGCTTTGAAGTTCTTGAATTTCTGTTAAATTTAATTTACGTGAGTTTAGATGATTTTTAATATCAGAAACAATGTCAGATTTTATAAGATCCAAGTCTGGGGGCGACAAAGGTCTAAGTGGTGGTTCTTCGGAGAAATGCTGGTCTCTATAAGCTTTGAATACAATATTGCTCGTGCTAAAAGAAAATTGAAAATTCGTCAAGAGTTTGTATACTTACTCGTCGCCTAACAAAGAGCGAATATATTTTATTATTTCACTGTATTTCTCTCGTGATATCTTTATCAATTCTGATCTTATGTTATCGCCCTCCAAACCATTGAAATATAGGACAACAAAATATTTTTTTGCAGCATAATTGTCAACTGATTGAATTACACCAGGAACCCAACAAGCTAAATCAAACTCATTTAAAACCTTGGCCATAACATGATCGCCAACCTAAAGAAAAGCTATTTAAAATTATTTAATATTTTAATTTTATCAAAAAACTTCAATGGGAGAGAATTTATCAGTTGATTTGATCAAATGTTTAATAGAAATGTTGGAATTTCTGGTTCCGTCATCAAATTTGATGCTCGCATATTGTGAATCGTAAACTTTTGAAACACGAGCTGAAAAATAATAGCCAAACGATTCATTTCTGGCGATTATTTTGTCTCCTTTCGCGAGGTCTTTGTTATTTTTAGACATTGATCTTTTTTTAAACAATTATGAGATGGGAGGAAATTGCTGAAGAATTTAATTCGCTTTAATTAAGAACAATTATTGCATAATAAGTCAAAAAAATAAGCTTTAGAAAAGTGAATACTTTCTAATCTGCCAAAATGTTTTGAAGATTATTTTCACCTTAAAAATTGATGCTTCAAGACAGCTTCTTAGCAACCATAAAAAACAGCTATTTTAGGTGTCGTTCCAAGCTTGCATAATAAGAGCTAAAATACTATTTCAAAGACTAAATAACAGGCGCACTTTTATTAATTTTACTGGAAGGGTTTCTAAATTTTGTTTTTTTATAAAATTAAAAAAGTAAATGAAAATCTCTAAGTATTCATAAACAAATAAAATAATGCTTATTTTTTTAGCACGAGATGGGAAAACAGGCACGAAATCTACTTAAATTAATTAAAGTTGTAAAAAAATAAATATTTTGTTTTATCACTTAAATCTGAAAAAATTGATGAATATTCTTTCTTAGCGAAAATTAAAGGTTTACAAAAAATATATAAAAAAATTTTAAATTTAATTTTGAAAATATAATTTTCAATCGATTTTATTTAATTTTGTTTTATTATTCAAATAATTATTATACATTAAAGTAAGCTGAAATTTTTAATTTTGAATTAATTAATTTCCAATGTTTAATTCGTACATTATTACCAATTACTAAGATACCTAAATATAATGAACTTTTTTATTTTTAAATTAAAGCTTAAACCGATTTTTGGAAATGAAAATGTTTAACATATCTGAAATCTTTTGAAACTGTAAATCAATCATCAAAATCACTATCTATTAAATATTAAACTTGTTCTATATGATTTTTAATATTTTTTTCAATTGATTAGCAGAAACAGCTTTTTTTTTACTAGTAAACTTTTAGCTTAAGCTTAGAGTGAAAGGATGAATTAAATAAATTTTAATAAGTATATTAATTTTATTCTTATTGAAAAAGCAGAACATTAGTTTATTAAGTTTATGTAATTTAAATTTTAGAATTTGTTAAAATTAATTATTTTTTAAAAATCACTTAAAACTTCACAATTAAATATTTTTTAGGGTGTTGTTTTTCTATTTGACATTAATTAAATAAACAAAATAAAAATCATTCTTTATTTAAGTAAATTTCTTTCAGTTCAATTATGAAAAAAATAACAAGTAAAATCATTAAAAAATTGATTGCTAATATTTTTAATCTACAAATCCAGTAAAATATCATTTAATTTTTAAATGAAAAAAACATTAAAAAATAATTAAAACTTAGTCACTAGCAGCAAGAAATAACAAAAAGACTAATAAAATGTCATTATCCATAATTCGTTTTTGTAAGACAATTCTGCGCAAAGATATTTTATCTTTACCAGCCCTAACATATCTCTCACTCAATTCAAAAAGTCGAAACGAAACGGTTAATAATTTAAGTTTATTTAAAACCTCATGATGTAAAGGTTCCCTAGTGTACTAATACTTAGACCCCATTTTTTGTTAGATAAAATCTTAATTAAATTTAACCTTGAGTTACATAGTTCTTTAATTTCGTCAACCATTGAGTTGAAGTTTTATTTACAATCAAATTTAATCCCTGTTAATTTAATTTGCAAGATTATTTACTGATAGCCTAAAAAATTTACATAAAAAGTAAGACAGTAAAAAACAAAAAATGATAAGCATTATTATGTGTGAAAATGGGAGGATTAAGAATTATACTAAAACCGTAATACGTGATACAAAGTAAGTAAGTATAACTTTTAATGAAGTTATTCATTCATCAAGTAAAACTTCTTTTGGATAAAAATGAACTGAAGATTATCCCTATTATGGATAATATAATGGATAATAATGAAAAATTTTTATAAAAAAATTAAGATTGATATCGGCATAGTTAACAATATTAATGAGTGAGCGATGTTGCAGAAAGATCTGGATGTAGTATGTCAATGGATAGAGGTTTGGCGTATGGGACTGTGTGCAAACAAATGTAAAGTAATGCATTTTGGCAGACTAAATGAACGGCATAAAT
>VANL01001086.1:0-17913 GCA_006352455.1 Brachionus sp. 'Tiscar' | reverse complement strand
ATTAACCCAAACAACCCAAAAAAATTAACTTTTTCCCCCCATTTCCGCGCCCCCCCCCCCACCCCCCCCACAACCCTTAAAAAAAAAAAAAAAAAAAAAAAAAAATTAGATGTCCTAAAGCCAAATTATTTATATGTTTTTATTATTATATGAATTTTAAATAACAATTTAAGAAAAAATGTGGCTCAAAGGCTTAAAGTGACATTATTTCTAGAAGCTAAATTATTCAAATTTTTTTTATTTATAAGCATAAGTGAACTCATAAAATTTAATTTGATTTTGATTTTTTAAATCGAATATCTAGGAAAATTTAAAATTTTTGAAATTGTTTATTTAATCGACAACATTGAGAGAATTCAACAATTCTTTCAGTTATTGGTCATAAAAGTTATTCGAAATTTTGTGTATATTAGTCGTTTTTTTTTTCATTCATTGTCAAAATCAGTAATCAAGAAAAGAGTTAATAAAGTGAAGATTTGGTGTGTACTTATATTAAAGATTTTAGAGAGTTGAAGATAGAAAAAGATGCATATAAACAAAAAATTATAAATAATCTAGTTAAAATTTTCTAAATTTTATTGAATGATTTAAGGCTTGATTAAAAATTATTTTAACTTACCATCGATTACCAAAATTGAGGACTAATGGCTAAAAAAACTTTAAAATTTTATTAAAAATTCTATTAGAAATAAGCTATTTTTGAGCTTAAACAAATTCTTCATTAATAGACACTTTACTAAAATATATTTCATTTAAATTATTGAATTCTTTGCCTACCAAAATAAAACTAATCCTGTAACAAATCTGTAAAAAAAATGTTAGAATCAATTTTTCTTGATAATAATTTTCAAACTACAGGAAAAATTTTATTTTTTATTTTTTTTAACAATCTGATTTAAGAGTTAATGAAATATGAACTCCAACAGGAATACTTTAATGAAATGGATAAACTTAAGCATGAAAGCGAAATGGAAGTAATGACGATCAGGTGTGAGCTGGAAAGAGTAATTGAAACGAATAAACAAAAAGAACGAGAATTTGAAATCAAACTAGATGATTATCAGAGTGAGATAAGATCAAAGCATAAACAAATAGACAAGATTAATAACGAAATGCACGAGCTTAAATTACTTAACAATACATTAAAGGAAGAAATTGATCTAAAACAACGTGAAATAAAACAAATCCGAGCCGACTTACAAAATGAATTAAGACTCAAGGAGTCTTTTATAAATCAAAAAAAAGAGGAGGAAATAAATCGACTAAATGGTGAGCATATGAGGCAAAAGCAAACTCTTGTGAATGAATTCAAACAAGCTCAAGAATTGCTTAAACAAAAAATTATAGAAACGGATGAAAAGTAAAAATAAAAATAAATTAAAAATAAAATATTATTTTATTAATTTAGACTGAGAGAAATGCATGATAGATTTTTGAATAGAGAATCCCGACAAGAAGATCTAGATATGATACAAAATTTAAAAAAAAATCTTAACGACAAAGACGAATTACTCAAAAAATTACAAGTAATATAGAAAAATTTTATATTTTAAATGAATTATTTTTAAAATTTTTAGAATGAAAAACAGTATTTTCAAATGGAACTTGTAAATAGAGAGAACAATTTCAATAAAATTTTCAATACGATGCCAAATATAGGAACTATAAATCCTTTGGGAGCAAACACTAAAGCGAAAACAAAATCTAGTACAACAGTAACTAAATATCAGCCGACACAACAGCAATCTCTTCAAAATGCACAAACAGGATCATTTGGTCGTTTAGAACCTTTACCTGGTAAAATATCTCCTCTTCACGATGTCAATTTAAATCCAAATAGACCGTTGCCAAAAAAATTTTTAAGCTAAAATTTAATTTCTTTTAAATAATTTTTTATTAATCTAATAAAAATTTTAACAATTAATTGATTTATTTTCTTGCATTTCAAACAAAAAAAATTACCAAAGAAAAACAAGAAAAAATCCTACAACTTTTAACAAAGGCTTTCTAAACAAAACACCAAAAATAAAAAAAAGTTAATTTTTAGAACAATTTTAATTCAATTAAAATATATAACATTGAACTAATATATTAATATTGAACTTTAAATTTTATTTAGAAAGACAAAACTTTACTTTCTTATTTTATTTATTAACTTATCATTTTATAAAATGATAAGTTAATAAATTAATAATTTTAAATAAACTAAAGGTTTGAACATTAAAATTGATAATCATGACCTTTAAAGCTTCAAGTAAAAGTCAAATTTGACTTTTTGACTTTGACTTTTGAACAACTCTGATAAATACTACTACAAGCAACAAAAAAGGTGCATAAAGCCAAAATATAAATATAATATTCTTTAAGGTCAAGGAAAGAATTTCTTAATTAGCCAAAATAAGAAATCACTATTCGATCGCTAAATATGTTATAGCTATTCAAATTAATTTTTCCAAATCAATTAATGAAAATTTTATCATACGTTAATAATATCCAGAAATCCAGTTAAAATCTCCCCTAATCAAAATATTTAAGATTTCAGGGATTCTTCCTTTAATAGATCTCACTTTACCGAATACATTTACACGATATGTAAGAGATAAAAAGACAAAAAACTAGCTTAAAACATAAAATACCTTTTTTATGGGGTATATTTTGAAGGCGCATTTAGAAATATATTGTGAGGGTCTCCCTTTTCAACAAAAATAACCATTCAACATAATTTCAGAACGCTCAGCACAAGATGATTTCTTCTCAACACAAAAATTAAAATTTGAAAAAAATACTTTGCTTTGATTGTTGGGAAAATTTTTAAAAAATTTATTCAAGAACTGTTATAAAATAGTCTTTAAAATAGAGAACTCAATTTTAGTGACACGATGTTATAACATGTAATTCAATAATTTGGACTTATTCATTACATTCTACAAATTTGAAATTTTATTTGAAAAAAATATGTTAGTATTCTCTGATTGAAAATTTTTCAATCTGTAGATTTTAATATTTAATTGTAAAATAAATCTTAATATTAAAAATGGAAGGACGTAAGATTTTTTTTCAAAAATTTAAAATTTAATTGTAAAAATATAATATATGCAATTATTTTCTAAATTTTGAAAATAATATCAGATATTTTTTAGCAAGAACTAGTTGCAAATAATTTTTTCCGGTGGATAAGTTGAAATTTTTTTTTTTCTCCTTTCGTGTTTAAATAGTTAACAAATTAACTACGTGTCACATTTTATGACAAAGATTTTTCATTTATCTCTTGAAAAAGAATTTAATTATCTCTGAACGATTTTTTTATGTCTGAATAAAAAATTTACCTTAGTTTAATAGAAAGAGATGCAAAATTTTTTTTATATTTTTATAAAAGCAATTTATTTTGAAATTAAGCTTTTCATGTATGATTAAATTCATTTATCATTAATATTTTTTTAAAACTAATTCAAATTTTAAGTTCAATCAAGATTTTTCAAATAATGTAATCGTCCGAATTGAATGACATGTCTTTAAATTAGAGAACTCTATTTTAGTGACGCGCTGTTATAACATGTAAAAAATTCAAGATTTAAGTGACATGCCACTCAATTGGGATAATTACGTTGATAATATAAATGTGATTAATTAAAACAATCCAAAATATTTCTAGCTTCATATCTTCAGAAAAAAAATATTTAGATCAAAATCATTAAATTTGCAAATTAGAGCTTACTTGCTGATATATTTTTTGGTTTTATTAAAAAAATCCTTATTAATTTTTATAGATAATTATTTGCTGCTGATTTTATCAAATATTAATTTAAACTCAATAGTAAATATTTTAAAATAGAACCATGCAAACCATTTTTAAAAATTTAATGACAAAAAGAAATCATATCTTTGATATTTTTTTGTTAAGAGTAAATTTTAAGGTATCTTTTTTTTTAAAAGTAAATGTTTAAATTTAATAAATAATTCTTAAACCCAAGCTTCAAACTTGAAACCAAATTTTAGTCAATTTTTAAGCTCGTCGTCAAAATATTACATTTATATAGAATTATTACGAGACTTTATTCAACATAGCTTTACGTAATTGGAAAATGTTACCTATTGAATTTATTATTAACAAAAATTTTCACACAAATTTTATTTTTTTTTTAGCTTTTTTAACTTTAAAAATGAAAAAAATTTTGGTACTTTTGTTAGTTTCTGGTAAAATTTTAAGTCCTTTATTTCAGCTTAGAAAATTAAATAAAATTTAATTATTTAAAGCTTTGTCCATTCAGTTTATTACTGGAAAAGAATTTAAAAAAAAATATCTGAATAAATGGTTCGATCAATTCGATTTAAATCAAGACGGATCGATTAATTTTGATGAAGCAAACGAACTCTTACCAAAAATAGAAAAAAAATTGAAGCAATCAGAAAATAATTTGAATAAAAATTTCTTGGATTATTTCAAAATGGTTGATACAAATTCCGATAACCGAATATCATTCCAAGAATTTTCTGCAATTGTAAAGACAAAGATCAGCGAATTTTTAAGGAAAAAAAAAGAAAATAACTTTGATTTAATTTAATTTAATAAATTTTATCATTCTATTCATTTATTATTAAATGTTGTTTCCATTTATTAATTGTTAAGTTTATTTAAAAACTATCAAAAGTTTTTCTTTTGATTAATAATTAAAAACTTAAATATTATTTAACTGCAAAATCTATTTTTTTTTAAAATTATTTTAATAAATTTCAGTAAAAACTATTTATTAAGAAATATAAGTTGAAGAAAAAACTCAACTAAATAAAAATATGAACTTTTCCTCCTTTAATTTCAGGTATCAATTACAAACCCACTAATTTATTTATATTAAAGAATTTATTTTAAAATACATTAATCTCAACTCAAGAAATTTTATTTAAATTTTTTTTAATCAAATATTTTAAAAATGCACTTTAAAATTTGATAAATTTTAAAAAGCTTCTTGCTTATAATTGAAAATTTATTTTTTCATCAATTTGGAAAATATTTTAGATTTTAAGCAAAATGTGCATTTTATTTTATATTTTCGATTATCAATAAAATATTTAAGTTATTTTTACGTGTTAAACTTGTTAATAATTTATTAATAAAATATTATTTTGCTTTTGATTCTCTATGAAATTTAAAAATCAATAGATTTTTCCAAATTTTTGCATGCTGAGTAGAGAAACAACAAGATTAAAGTAACTTTTTTTGAAGTAGTAATTTTTTTTTTAGACAAAAAATATTTTGAAAAAAAATTATTCTAAATTATGAAATGAAAAAAGCCATTATTTTTGTTTGTATACCTGTATCGAGCTATTTAAGTTTAAAAATAAAAATCATTATAATATAATTAGAAAAAAGGTAAAAAAAAAACATTTGATTAATTTGAAAATATTTAAATAAGTCATGAAAGGTACTAGATGTTTGACTGTATTTTATTATAATGTTTAATGATTAATGATTAGTTGAATATTCGATTAAATCTTGCTTTAAGCTTATGTAGTATAAAAAGGCATTAATTCTAATTTTTGAATATACTCTAAGAGTAAACTCTGAATAAAAAAATAATAATTAAATTAATTTTAAAAATGCTTACGTCATTTTGGATCTTATGTATTTTTTTAATTGCTAATCAAAAATTTATTTTATTTAAAAAATAGTTTGGGAGTAAATCCTGGGAGCGTCCGAATGGCACTTAGCCTTCGCTTGAACCCTCTTTTTTAAGACTATTATAATATAAGAAAAAAAACAAGAAAAGTTTTTTTTAATAAAAAGTTTTTTTAAGTGATTTAAAAAATGTTGTCCAGAGGAGTTTTGAAACGTTTATACTCTATTGAATTATCGCTTATAAATTCGACTATTTCGTTGGCGATTATTGTAAGTTCGAGTTTGTAGAATACAAATTTAATGAAAAGGCTATTGGCACGATCTTCGATTAAGTCTAGTCTTTAAATGGAAACAATTTAACTATTCGGAGGATTTTGTTTTGAATTTTTTGCAGAGGAATTTTGATTTTTTCAGTGCCTGAACTTAAAATAACAAAGCAGTAGTCGAATAGTCTTCTGATTAACGACTTGTATAAAATTGTATTTATAGAAGATGAATTTGACCATTTGAAATTTTTGATACGCTTAATTAAATTAATTTTTGGAACAATTTTTTTCTCAACTTGTTTTAAATGCTCTATGAAATTAATTTTGGGGTCTAAAGTAAAACCTAAGAAATCAAATAAAAAATGATTTCTATAATTTTAATAAAAATTAATTCTGTGATTTTCAGAAAATTTTGATGAATTGATTATTATAAGCCAGAGTTAAAGTACTCTAGAGTTAGAGTACTCTATTTCAGTGACATGTTATTCAAAATTCAGCACTGCTTTAAAAAAATAAATAAAAGTTCAATTTTAGTGACATTTAATAAAAAATTGAATTCATTTTAAAACTATTAACAATTGTTAAAGCTTATATAAAATTCTTTAGAAAATAAAAATTTAATTATCAACTATATTAAAGTCGGGTGTTTTTTTTTTAACATAGGTCAAATTTATTCATTTTTAAAACATGCCATTACAATTTAACATTACTTTTTTTGAAACCTTTTACTGACACGTCATCATTTGATTTAGTAATATGTCACTAAATTCGGTTAATTACGCTACTTATAAAAAAAATGAAATTTATTCTATTCAAATTAAAATTTAAATGAATAAATAGCATTAATATTATCTTAATAAGATAGTAAGGAAAAAAATGATTCTTTAATAATGTTTACAAAAGTACATAAAAGAATTTTTAATAATTAAATCAAATTTTCTATTACTCGTATTTCAGCTGAGATCTTTGTTTTGTAATTAAATTTAATTTTTTAAAATTTTCTTCGAAAAAAACTACTTTATTTTCTAATGAAAAATTTTTTTAATTAAATATTAAAAAAATGAATTTATTTAAATTTTTAATTTTTTTTAATTAAATATTAAAAAAATGAATTTATTTAAATTTTTATCTGTTCCAAAAGCTTCGAAATGTCATTTGATTTTTCTTTATTGATTTCATTTTCTTCAATTTCCAGATTTTGATAAAATTTATCGAATTTACGCATAAGCATATTTTTAAAATTTAAAATAGACGGCATTCCTTCAAGCATTTGTTCTATTTCAAAACCTTTTGTAGTAGGCAATTTCATTTCTCGAAGAAATTTAACAACAAATCTTCCATTCAAAAAGCGATGAGGACTAAGAAATATTAGATTAAAGCCTGCCAATTTGTTCAACAATCCAACTGAGTGATAAAAAGCTTGAAATTGGTTTATCAAGTGAACTTCTTCTAACTCCTTAGATAAATATTCATTTGAATCAAAATTTGTATCACAAGCAATGTGGTCATATTTTTCATTGAGTAATGGAACTTTTAATTGGTCCTGTTCATTTAGTCTGTAGCTAAAAATTACATCAATATCATTTGAGTTTTCATCAAAAATTTCATTTAGCTTATAATCATATATTTTAAAATTAATCAACATTAAATTAATTAATAAAGCATCACGTATTCTTTTAGTGGAATATTCGGACCATTTGTTTTTCAAAAATTTTGTTGTCAAGCATAAGGCAATGTAAAATAAAGACAAATTATCGATCTTCATGTTTAAAGCACTTAAATCGCTTAGCTTTTTGAGATAACGATATAAAAAATTTTCCTCAAAAGGACCTATTTTTACAAGTCGATTTTCAACCATTGTTTCTCTAGTAGGATTTTTTTTTCGAAAATATTCAGTGATGTAATCACTTTCATCAAATTTTTCCCTGATCAATACATAGCTTAAATAATAAGATTCAAAACAAGGGACAAAAACACTTGGCTCTTGATTGATATTTTCAATCAATAATGGATAAAAAACTTTCATATATCGTCTGATGTTATTTGTGAATCTATCAAAATCATTTAAATTTTGATTCAAGCTTGTCAAATAGCCAACTTTGCTCACTTTAAACTCTAATTTGTCAATTATTTTATCAACTTTTAGAATAGAAATTGAATCATATGTATTGCGTATGTCTCGATAGCTATTTTCATGAAATTTTTTCTCATTATGCCGAAAATGATCAAAAACTTTGTGATAACTTATTGTTCTCATATCCAATTTATATTTTTTATAAAATTTGATATTTTTCTTTAAATCAAAATCAAAATCACCCAACAAAATGCAAAAATAAATCCATGACTTAAAACTCATTCGATTAAAAGCCAGTAAATTTCTGAGGTAAAAAACAGGGACTTCCAAGTCTTGATTTATTTTAGAAAAATCTTTAAAAATATCCATGACATATCTCCAAGAAACATAGCCTTTTTCTATATAGTAAACATTGAAATATGAGTCCTTAGACAGAACTGTAAAAAAACCATTGATTGGATTGTTTCCATTGGCGTAGCATGCAACTCCATGGACCTCCATCTCAGCTGCCATAACATAATCAATTCCTACGTGAATCAAAGCCTCAATAAGAACATTTCGAGAAAACAATGGATTGAATTCTTTAAGAGAAAGAAAATAGTTTTCGTCTGAATCAAAATTTGCCAATTTAGTAATTTTATTTTTTAGTCGTTCGATTCCCTTTTTCTCACTTTCTTTTGAACTACTGAAAACGACTAGTTGAATAAAAGGCTGCATTTTGTTTAGAAAGTTGACAAAATTCTTAAAAAGACTGTCATAATTTCCGCCATATATACCATCTTGATACCAAGATAAAAAAGCAAATATCATTTGATAGCCATCGACAACAAATTTAAGTTCCTTTAAAGGCACATTAACAAATATTTTGTTGTGTTTAGTACTTTTTTTAAGCGAGTCAATTATTTTTTCTAGACCAACAAATCCCATTATAAAATTTTTTATTTTTAAATTAATTATTTTATATCTTAAATTTAAACATTCATGAAAATTTATTTTTAGAATCCCAATCCCGATCTTTGCTCGCTCAAAATTCATTTTTCAACAAATCTTCAAAAAAAATTCTTAACATATATTCTGTTATTTTGTTCTTTTTTTAACTTTTTTGTTTTTATTTCATTTAAAATTCTATTTTTATTCTTTTTTCAAATCAACTAGAGTTAGGGACTAAAGTGAATGCATTTGGGAAGTCGTTTGGGAGAGTTCTAGAAATAAATCCTTCAAAATTTTTATGTAAAAGTTATTTTGTTTCAAAATTCAAATGAAAGCAAAAAATTCTACAATTATGTCTTAAAATCATAAGAAATGTCAAAAGTGTAGATCAAATTCTATCCCATCTTAGGAAATAGACGCATAGATTGTGTGCCAAATTCATCTTTATATTGAAAATTATTCTTTTGAATGTATATTTATTTATTTAAAATATAAAAAAGCTCTGAAAAATATTAAAAATCACTTTCGTTTCTAAATGCAAAATAACACGAGTTAAATTATTTTATGTTTGATTTCAACTCATTCCTAGTCAAGATTTCAGTGTCATTTGAATCGTTTGGTATAAGGTTTACAACATGGTAAAAATATTTGAAATTGTTAAAGCACTTTACTCCAAGCCAATTTAACCATTAGTATTACTTCTTTTATATTAGGAAGAACTATTTTATTTTCAATTTCTATTTGGATTATTATTAAATGGGTATTTATAATACTTATTTGGGTGTTAAAAAAAATTTTTTTGGGTATTTATTTTTTGTGAAATTTATTGAAAAAAAAAATAAAAACTGGGTACATAAAAATTATTGTCGAGTATTATAAAAATGATTTTTGGGTATTATAAAAATGATTGTCAGTATTATAAAAAATAAAAAAAAATTATTCTCTAATTAATGCTTTTTTTGCTAAGGTAGGTCTGCCCCTCTTTCTTTTTTGTCCGATTGGTACTGATTTAGCTATTAATGGAGGACTGACTTCTTTTAATCTAATAGCCAAACCAACAACATGCTTGCATATGTATTCTTTAAGAAAACTAGGACAAGTGCATTTAGCCTGTTTCCAATCTTGACAATTGTCTCTATCAACACACCATATATTAAATGACTTCTGAGTTGTAAATTTTCCTTTTATTATGTAATAATTTTTTTAATTAATATCATAATTGATTTTTAGCTAAATACCCAATTAAATAAATAAATACCCATTTAAATACAAGCCTTAATATAAGACATCTTTTATCTGACCAAATGGCATTTGTATTTCTAACTCTCTCTTTACTCTTTTTAACACTGCTCTGCTCTTGTAGCTAATGTTTAATTTTGCTCAAGTCTTTAAATTAATGCAGACTTTTACAAGTTATAAATAATTTTTAATTCATATTTTTCACCAAAACAGTTACACTTGAGAAAGTTGTACAGATGAACTTAAAACAGCTACGTCAAAATAAAATGTGCAATGACTTTACGGTATTTTTGAAAAATAATTTCAAAACAATTACAAAATGTGATAAAAAAATATTGATATTAAGATTTATTATTTTTGCTTTATGTAATTATATGATAAGATGGATGATAGATCTTTTTTTTTAATTTTATTTTAAACTTTTTTTAAATGAGGCTCAATCTAACTAATAAAAAAAAAATTAATAATAATAATAAACAGGGTTTTGTTAATTTATCAGTTCTTGATCTATTGATTAAAAAAATCAAAATAAAAGTGAAGTAACATTTGAAACTGTTTATCAGATACATAAAAAATTGTGTCATAAATATTGATAAAAACAACACTAAAAAAAATTAAAAATAAATTCCTCAAAATTATTAAACGCTCTCCAATTAGAACTTCGATAAAAAATATACACAAAAAACTAAATCTAGAAACAATCGAGGAAAGAGCAAATAACTTATTCGTCAAGTTCTTAAGTAAAAATTAAAAGATAGAGCTCATTGCTAAAGAAATTCAAGACTATCTGTCATATAAATGAAACAATCAACGCTATAAAACCCCGTTTGATCATTTAATCTATAATACTACTAACAATAACTAAATCAGTTTTTTTATTAATTAATTTATTTTTTTTTTAATTGAATCTTTCGTTCAATTTATAATTAAAATTCTAACATTTTTCTCGTAGCATGAGGGTTTAAAATTGAAGACTCTCATGTAAGACCAGACCACCATGTTTCCATGTTACCATGTTTCCCCAGAGTTTGTCCGAATGGCATCAGCCTTCATACAAACTCTGGTGAAACCCAAATTTATTTATTAAATAAAAAAAAATAAAAAATTATTTCGGTCACTAAAATATTTTGATAACAAGCCTTACGAAAGAATACGTTGATGTCTTTGTTAAAAGCTTTGGAATACCCGACTTTAAAACTCTCTTGTCACTTGTCTCAAAGAATTTGTCATTTGTTCTTTTTAAAATTATTTAAACTCTAGCACTACTTAAAAATTTATTTATCAATGGCCAAAGGAGTTTAATTACTCTAAGCAATTTAAAAAAATTTATTAAACAAACTTTTAAAAAAAAAAGATACAAGAGAGAGAAAGTTAGTGTTTTTTTTAATACATATATTAAATAGCAAGGATTATAGGTTATTTGACCATATTTTCTATATATTTTCTATACATTTTAGAATATTCTTATCTAATCATTCATCCAATAAATTTTCCATGTTTTTTTTTTATTTCTAAGATCATCATTAAATAAGTTTTTTCTAATTTTAAAATTTATTACTTGAAATTTTTTTTTTAATAAATTTTTTCTATAAAAAGACGTTAATATACATAAAATTAAAAAAAAATTAAATGCCTAATTAAAGTTAACACTCAATTAATTTTATAGAATTGATTGATATTTTTTCTATTGATTGAAAATTTTTTCTTTTAAGAGTTCTTTTGCAGTTGGTCTTTCGTTTGGTTTTAGATTTGTCATTCTTCATTTTAAAATAAGCAAAAATAGATTTGAAATAATTAAATTAAAATTAATTTACAGTTTAAAGACTCTATCCAGATCTCTGCTATATATTCTTGGAACATCAGGACGTTTCCATGTACTAAAGTCTTCTACTTGATCAAGCAAATATCTACCGTCATCTAAGCTACAAATGTTGAACAAAGCCCAGCCAGCCGACCAAATATCATATTTAAGACCAATTTGTTTATTTTCTTCCATTTCTGGACACCTGTACCATGTTTGTTTTTCTTGAATTAAGCTATCAAATGAGTCTAGTATAACACTACTAGCCGGCATGAATAATTTTAGCTTATCCCTTTTAAATGATATCGCTTCTGGTATTATGAATTTATGTAAAACATTTTTTTCATGAAGACATGCAAGAGCAATTAAGAGTTGTTTAGTCCAATACACAATTTGTTCTTCCTCAATTTCAATATTTTTCTAAATTAAAAACTGCTTTTAATTGACGTTAGACAAATAATTTTTTTTACTCGATAAGATTGTAGGTGGCGCTGAATTTGTAAACGCCATGCAAAAGCGTACTTAATTTTAATAGGATCAAATTTTAAATGATTAATACATTCTAGTTATAGATAAAATTACATAATCGTCATCATATGTTCTGGTAACATAAAATTTTCCATCATCATAGAAATAGTGAGGTGCTATTATGTTTGGGTGGTTTAATTCATTAACTAACTTGAATACTCGTTGTGACATTGGATCATCCACTAGTATTGGTTCTACTGTTTTTCTTAAATTTAATTAAAATTATTCTTTTATTAAGCTCGGAATTTTATTGGGAAAAAAATAAAATTGTTCATATTTTTTCCCAGTCCATTAGAATATAAGAATATTCGGCTTTCTAATCAATCTCATAACAAAAATATTATCAAACGTTATGAAGAAAAAAATTTGTTTTAAGTAAAATAATTTGGTAAAATTGATTTTAATTATCTTTTTATTGTTACTTTTTAATTTTTAATTTTTTAATTAAAATGATAGTTTGGGGAAGACTCCGGGCAGTTTGGAATGGTCGCTTACCTCCTTTTCAGCCCCGTGATAAATAGATTTTGATAAAATGAAAAAACATAACCTAATAAATGTTCGACAAAATTATTTTAACTTTTTTCTTTTCAAATTAAAATTTAATGTTAAGTCACATGACAGATTTGTGTATTGTTACTTTTTATGGTTATTTTAAATTTAAAAAATTGAATGAAAATTTTACCAAATGGAAAAAAAAAAATTAATAATAAAAAAATAATGGCAAATTGAAGTTTATGATCAAATTAAAATGATCATGCTCAATATTTTTCATTTAAAAAATGTTTTTAAGTTATTTTAGAAATTAAATTTTTTTGCAGAAACACATTTTCAAAGTTAATGTTAAACTTAGTATTTTATAACTGCACATTTCTGCAAAAAATTTACGCATTAAGAATTATGCACAACACTCAGATATGGTTTAACATAGTTTGCTACACATGATAATATGTCTCTGCATTAAATTTTATCATTTCAAACACTCTTAAAAAATTTTTTAAAGATAAATTTTGAGCATGAGCATAAAAATTTTGATCAGAAACTTAAATTTGCCAAAATAATTAGTTAAGTTTCCAATTTGATATTTTTCTGCATCCTAGTTTCTGTTTTAATTCTAAATTCAATAAACTTAAGCAAAAATTGGAGTAATATTTGTAAAGATAATCTAAAGAATCTAAAAACCATTTTTTCTTTTTGTGATGTTCGATTTAAGTCTGTATTTCTTTAATCCAGATCTGAATGAATGGTATGGCTGTTGAAAATTTTGAATTTCAAAAGGAGAGCAAAAAAACAAGTAGCAATTAAACATGATTTTACTTGAAAATGATAATGAAAAAACAATAACTGATATTCAACAAGATATTTAGACACCTTAAGACTTGATTATAAAAATGATAGTATTGGTTGATGGAAGCGAAAGATTTGGCTTTAAATTAAAATATTCAATTTAATATCAAAACAAAATTCACAGCCAAAATTTTTGAGATTACATTACATTAAGTACCTCATAGTTCAAGTGAATCTTTAGTAAAAATAAAAAAAGTTTTAAGAAACATAAAAAATCCTATTGTATGCCAATAGGGCCAAAATTTTTATCTTTCA
The DNA here is from genome assembly GCA_006352455.1 of Brachionus sp. 'Tiscar'. Lineage (NCBI taxonomy): Eukaryota > Metazoa > Rotifera > Eurotatoria > Ploima > Brachionidae > Brachionus > Brachionus sp. 'Tiscar'. The sequence continues at coordinate 3,862 of VANL01001086.1, read as the reverse complement.
TTTCGGATTATTTTAGAATTTTTAAATTGTTTACCTAAAATAAAGATTTATTTGAATGAGAAAAATTAAAAATTAAAGAGAAATTTAATATGATTAATTACTATTAAGCAAATTGAATTTTTTTTAAAACATTATAGTAAATTTAGAGTCAATTAAAATTTATTTGAATTAAGAAAAAAATTATTTTTCGAAAAAATAAACTCAATACCATCTTAACTTAAAGTATTTTAATTAACTCAGTGGACAAATTTTAAATTCTTTAGTCCCTCTTAATTTTAAAAGAAAAAATGAAAATAAAAAACTTCATCTAATGTTTTTTGGACGATTAACTTTAAAATATTTTAGAAAACAAACAAACTTGATGTTGAAATCTGCCAAGTCGTCACATTTGAAATATTCGATTCCTGACAGACGTTTTATTTTGTAAATATCATATCGTAAATCAAGAGTATCTCCAACCATCAAAGTACTTGTCTTGCTTGTTTGTAGCCCCATTTTTTTATCTGTTAGAGATTAAAAATAAAAAACGTCATAAAAAAATCTAGCTAAGCTAAAAATTTACTTAGGAATAATAATAATAAATTTAAATTAAACGAAAAAAGTTTTGATGTTTTAGGTTACGTAACCTTTTTGCTTCATTAAAATAAAGTTTGAAAATTTTAATGGAATATGTTCAGAATGTTTAGTTTTTTTGGCTCGTAAATAATTTTTTTTCTGAATAAAATTATAGAGTTACAATTTTACAGCATAGAAGACTTAAAACTTTATTTCAAATTATAATAACGAATAATGTTATTAATAGGTAAATAGTCATATTTTTCATTAGTATTTTTAAGGGTTATGAAATTTTAAATGCGAAATTAAATTCTAAATATTTAAAAATATCAATTATCAATTTAGATTTTTAAAAGTCTTTATTCTTTCAAATTATTTTTAATTTGACAACATCAAATTTTTGAATATTTTTTTTCAAATTTCTTAAAATAAAATTTTATTCTCAAAAAAATCTTTTTTAAATTTATAAAATTTTCTCAAACCTCAAATATATCAAGATTAAATTGCTAAAATAAATTCTAAGTCTAAATGAAAAATAGAAAAAATTAAAATCTCATTTAATATCGGATTGATGGAATAGTTCAAATATTTACATACATTTTAGGATTAAAACAAATATGCTTACAAGAAGACAAATATAATTGACAACTTGAAACATTAATCAATATATAAAAATTTAAGAAATTTGAACTGTCATGAAATTAAAAATGTGACTGAATATTTTAAGATCAAGAAGAATAAAAATGAAACAGGAAAAATTTAATTTTTATTTTGTTTAAAAAGATCTTAATAAAATAAAATAATTTTCTTTTTTAAATTAGTTTGATGATATTTTTCTATATTTAATGATTAAAAATCTTGCTTTGAAATTCGATGGGTTACAGGAAAGAATAAGTAACTAAAAAATAGATTTAATTTGAAAAAAATTTTGAGTCAAAAAAACAGGTAAAATTTCTCGATTTATTAGCAATTTATACTCTTTGTTTTCAAATTTTATCTGAATTTATTCAATATGATTCTTTAATATATTCAACTTGACCAACCGTCCACACTTTTGATTTGATCTCATTGTCTAAATTTTCTTAAATTTATTTACCCAGATCGACTGTGCAAAGAATGACATCTGATCTAAAGACAATAGCTTGATATTATACTTTGAGTATCCAACTTTTAGATTTATGACCTTTTTTGTGTTAAACTCAACATTTTATCCCAAATAATGTTTCTAAAAGATGTTTTAATTTTAAAGATTTTTGATCAATTAGGCTTTTATTAATTAAATAAAATGAATTCAAATTATAATTTAATTTGGGAAAATTCATAATCTAAATATATGCATGAAAATAAATTTTGACGAATATGCATTAGGTTTTTTAGGAACATAAAATTCTGAAAAATTTCAACATTTTACTTTAGAACAAAATCTAAATTAATTTCTAGAAAAAAAACTAATTACTTAATTTTTGTATGAATCAATTCTTATTATATTTATTTTAGTTTTTTTTATGATTAATCGAAGATCAGTTTAAATATTAGAAAGAATAAAGTCGAATTAACTGTATTAAGACGAATACATGTTAAAAGTTGAGGCTAAAAAATAATTAATTGACATGAAAAATGTCTTAATTTTAATGTAGTTTGAATTAAAGTTTGACTTTAAAATATGCATTTGGGTTATTCATTTTTTATTCATAAGTCAATTTTGCTAAAAGACATTTTCAGCTAACGAACATTATTTATAAACAGAAGAAATTATTAGACTTGTTTGATTTTAGAACAAATTTGCGATCTATTTAGATTTTATCAATAGAAATTAAATGAATTTTTGAATTAATTTTTTTCTTTTCAAATAAATCATTGACTAATTTATCAAAAATTTCCTAGATTTAAATTCAATTCATTATTTAGACATAACGAAAAAATGTCGCTGCCGGATAGAAACTACCTAATGCAATTATTCCGAAAGTAATGAATTCCAATGGGTGTTTAAGATAAATTTGTTTAAATCATTTTTAAAGAGTTGACCGAGATGGAAGTGGATCGATAAACGCACATGAGCTGCAGGCTGCTCTGTCTAATGGAACTTGGACTCCGTTTAACCCGGAAACTGTTAGGTACTTTTTTGAATGCTTCTAAAAGAAAATATTTATGCTTAATTTAAGAATGATGATTGGAATGTTTGACCGTGACAATTCGGCTACGATTGACTTTGAAGAATTCTTATCACTATGGAAGTATATTGATGATTGGCAAAAGTGTTTCAGATCATTTGATCGAGACAATTCTGGATCGATTGACAAAAACGAGCTTAAACAAGCCTTGACAGCATTTGGTAAATTTCTAGAAAATAGAGAAGAAACTTCGAACAAAATAAAAACCAAAATTAATAAGGTTACCGATTGAGCGATCAATTTTTTAATACATTAATTGGCTATGTGCAATTTAAAGCGAATAGTGCTTCTAATGCGCCCAAACCTAGCGCAGCGCAGTCTTTTGAACCAAAAATTTTGTTCGATGATTTCATCTTTATTTGCATTAAAATTCAGGTAAAATATGTCAGATTTTAATTTTTTGCTTTGCTTCTGAAATTAAAGGCTATAGATTAAGTGACAGGTTCTATGACTTGTTAATAAAAAAATTCGATCGTCAAGGCAGAGGAACTATTGCATTTGACGATTTTATTCAAGCTTCAGTGTCAATTCAAGTAATTTGTTTCTCTTTTTAGTTGTTGCTTGTAGGATCCAAATTTTTAGATTTAAATTTTTTTAATTTTCAATTTAAAAAAAATACTTTCTCTTTTTTAGACACTGACAAATGCGTTTAGACAGTTTGATTATCAACAAAATGGAGTAATTACAATTAAATACGAAGACTTTTTGAGCCTCGTTTTCAGTCTTAAAATATAATTTCATAAAAAATCCTTTTTGATAAAATGTTTTATATCATGTTTTTTTTTTGTTTATATAGTAAAATAAATATCAATCACGAAGAAAAAGTTCAATTTTTTTAAACTTTTAGAAATTGGAAAATCTCTTTTTTTGGATTTTTTTTATGGATTTTGGATCGAATTTTTTAATTAGATTTTTAATAACTTTATTTGATTAATAAAATTAATTCAAAAATAGAAATAACTGATTTTTATCATAAAATTTTTTATTAAATTAAATAATCTTTTTAACCCTAAACCCTATTCATTGTTATAAAAATATTATTTGACATTTTGGTTGTTTATACAGTATGTCACAAAAAGTTAGAATCAAACTGAAAAAAATAAAAATATTGTTTTTTTGCAATTAAAAAAATAGTT
>VANL01001085.1:0-17918 GCA_006352455.1 Brachionus sp. 'Tiscar' | reverse complement strand
TACACTCGGCCATCAAAACGGCCAACATCAACTTTTGACGGTCTAGTGGCCGCCACTCACGGTACCCAACACTAATTTTTTTTAACTTTATTTTAAACTAGATATTTTTTATTAAACTGAATGAGATTTGCCTCGGTACAGATATACAAATAAATAAATAATTGTAGAACATAATCAATTAAAATTGTAATTTAACTCCCAAATTTGAAATTAAATTAGAATTTATTATATTCCAGAAATGCAAAAAATGCATCCATTTTTAATGACGTCACTAAAACCTGTACTTCTTATAAATGTTTAAATCATAATGAACTAATATCTGATAGCAGACCATAACCTTTATGTACTTAATTTAATTTTTTTTTTTAAATCTAAAAATAGGCTCACTCAATTAAACCAAATTAAATTTATTGAATTGTCGTGTTTTAGAAAAATTGACTAATGAAAATCCAAGATAAGCTGAACATTAAATTAACCATAGTTTTACTAAGCTTAAAACGTCGCTAGACGTATTCAGCTTTTTTAAACTAGGTTTCAAATATTTTTCCAGTAGATTTTTGAGCAATCGGTTCTGACAAAGAGCTCACTACATCGATTTGATCTATTGCACCGTAATTATAATGCTTTCCTCAAAAAAATCTAAAATAAAAGAATAATTTTTTAAATACAAGTTAATTTTTTTATCCTAATAATCATAATTGAACAAAATCAAACTAAAATTTGCAATTTTTAAAATTATGTAAATGTTAATCTTTTTTTCAAAAAAAAAAAATATTCTTGAAGCATTTTCTCAACGATCACACCCCTGGTATTATAAAAGCGTTCTCAATAACTAACAAGTCTTATTTAAAACGAATGTCTTTGGTTTCATCTTACCTAGAATGATCAATTCATCTATTATGAGATAAAAAATAATTTTTAATTTAAGATTATTTAATCCAAGCCCAAGAATGTTACGCTTTTATAACTTGAGTCAATTAAGCAATTCAGCAAGAGTAACTTATAGGCTCTATTCTACAGCCGTAACACTTCAAAAATCTGAAACATTAGTTGAAAGTTATTTTTTAAATTTATTAGCCAACTGTCAAATTATGGATTGACAACAAACCAGTAGAATCAAAAGCAAAAGAGTTTATTGATTTATACAATCCGGCTACTAATGAACTTATTGGTCTTGTTCCCAAAACAACCCAAGAAGAAATGAACATGGCAGTAGAAAGTAGCAAAAAAGCCTTTAAAACATGGTCAAAAACGACTCCCTTACTTAGACAACAAGTAATGCTAAAGCTCCAACAATTGATTAAAGAAAATATGGTGATTTAATTTATAAATAAAAGAAACATTTTTTTTCTTAATTTAAAAAAATATTTAGAAAGATCTAGCGGCTAGCGTAACTAGAGAACAAGGAAAAACACTACCAGATGCAGAAGGAGATGTTTTAAGAGGTTTGCAAGTTGTTGAGCATGCATGCAGTGTTACATTTATGCAAATGGGATATACACTGCCAAATATTGCAAAAGATATTGATTGTACATCATATCGAATTCCACTTGGAGTAACTGCCGGCATCTGTCCATTCAATTTTCCAGCTATGATTCCACTCTGGGTGATTTTCAAATAAATTCTAAATAAATAAAAAAAAGTTAATTTTTTTTAAAAGATGTTCCCATTGGCAACAGTTGCTGGAAATACTATGATTCTTAAGCCATCCGAAAAAGATCCAGGAGCAGCTCTAATGCTAGCTGAATTGGCCCGTCAAGCAGGCTTACCAGATGGTGTTCTCAACATAATACATGGACAGCATCAAGGTTGAATAAAATATTTTAATTAGCTTAATTTAAAATTTTATTTATTTAAAGCTGTTGATTTTATTTGTGATGATCCAGCAATAAGAGCTATCTCTTTTGTTGGCTCAGACCAAGCTGGTACATATATTTACAGAAGAGGAACTCAAAATGGCAAGAGAGTACAATCAAATATGGTAATTAAATATAATGTTATATTTTACTGAATTTTAAGTGTGAATTTAGGGTGCTAAAAATCATGGAGTTGTAATGCCTGATGCAAACAAAGAAAATGCTCTTAACCAGCTAGTAGGTGCTGCTTTTGGAGCCGCTGGTCAGCGTTGTATGGCATTGACAACTGCTGTATTTGTTGGTGAAGCTAAAAAATGGATTCCCGATTTGGTAGAAAAAGCCAGAAAACTCAAAGTGAATGCTGGACACGAACCAGGAACCGATATCGGTCCAGTCATTAGTAGAGACTCGAAGAAGCGAATTCATGATATTATAGATAAAAGCTATAAAGAAGGCGCTAAAGTTTTGTTGGACGGTAGAGAAATAGTTGTAGAAAAATACAAAAATGGTAACTTTGTTGGTCCAACTGTCATCTCTGATGTTAAAGTAAATTTTATCTTTTTATTTTTTTGTTAACTATAATATTTGCCTAAAATAATTTTTAGCCTGATATGACCTGTTACAAAGAGGAAATTTTTGGTCCAGCTTTGGTTATTTTGAGTGTTGACACATTGAATGATGCTATCGATCTGATTAACAATAATCCATATGGAAATGGCACTGCTATTTTTACAACAAATGGTGCTACAGCTCGCAAATTTACCCATGAGATCGATGTTGGTCAAGTTGGAATTAATGTTCCAATTCCAGTTCCTTTACCAATGTTTTCGTTTACTGGATCTAGAGGATCTTTCTTAGGAGATACCAATTTTTATGGTCAAAATGTAGCTTTAATTATAATTTTTTTTAAAGATTAATTTTTTAAAAAGGGTTTTAATTTCTACACACAATTGAAAACTGTAACATCTCAATGGAGATCAGAAGATGCTACTCCAGAGGCTATTCAAACTTCGTTTCCAAGAATGTAAAACAAAATGTTAAAATATAATCGAAGTTACAAATTTTATTTTAATGTTTATTGTAATCGATTTTTTAGTTGATTTAAAAATAAATTAATAAAAATTTTTCAACAAAGCCTTTTAAAGTTTACTTTATTTTAAATTTCGAAAAAAAGTTAAGAAAGTTTTGTCGTCTATTTGAATTTTTAAAACTATTGAATGATTTTTTTAATTAGATCTGAAATAAAAAAAAATTGTTAGAAAATAAGATGATTATAGGCGGTGGACGTAAGCAAGAAACAATTATAAAAAATGTTAAACGGGAAATAGTTTCTCCCTTATTGATGTATAACAGTCCACCAGATGGAAGACTAGAATTCGATGAATTTGCTTCAGTTGCCATCGAAAGATTTTCAGGTTTGCAGTCATATAAAATAATATAACTAGTGGGATTATTTGATGATATTTTTAGTCCTTCAGATGTTTGAAACAATTGGTGCCAGATATATGAAAGGAGGCAATGATTATTTGTCCAAATTAGACACAGAGCTAAGAAAATTAGGGTTTTTAAAAACTATTCTTTGTTCAGTATGGTGTTTTAAGTTTAATTAATTTAATATTAATGTTAAAAATTTAAAAAAGGCCAAAGATACACCTATTGACGAAGCTGAATTGAATAAAGACATTGTATCCCATTTTATATTGAGACTTGCATTCTGCCAAACGTATTAAGTTGAAAAATTTTTCAGTTTTACTTTTTAAAATTATTTGTTTAGAGAGGAACTTAAACGATGGTTCATTCAACAGGAAGTAGACCTTTTTCGCTACAAGCTAAGTCGTATTCAAAACGATACGGCTGTAATTGAAAAATTTTTGCATGACAACAATTTAGTTTATGTCCCAGTAAAAAAATTTTTTTTTTTAAATTAAAGTGTTTTTTAAATTTATTTATCATAAAAAAAAAGATAAGTGATCAAGAAAAAGAAACTATTGCTGATGGGTTAATTGATATGGGAAGTAGTCATAACCAGATAAAAAACACACATTATTTTAAAGTTAAATTAAAGAGAAAATATTTTTACATTTTTTTTTAAATAAATTTTATATTTAGATCAATTTTACAGAAGTTTTAGAATTGGTAAAAAGTAGAAGGGTTTTTTTAAAAAATGGCTTTGCATATGTAACCATATCAGATTTTGGTTCAGTTTTGACCCATGTTTTCAGGACTCGATTATCAAAGAGCTTATCAGTGTGATCTTGCAAAATTTTTTTTTAAATTTTATTGATTATAATTGAAGACTCTGAGCAGACATATTAAAGAAATTGAAGAGGATCAGCGTATTTCGGACTTGTTGAAAATTTTGCGTGAACGAGATGTCGGAGATAATTATACCGACACTGCCACAAGAGACCACTTGACAGCCGAAAGTTTGGACTCGGTAATTTAGAAAATTTGAAAAAGGTTTCATTTTATATTTAATTAACAGCTTTCGATTAAATCATTTCCAATGTGTATGCGCAATTTACATGAGGCTCTTAAGACAAATCATCACTTGAGACATTACGGACGATTACAATATTTGCTCTTTTTGAAAGGAATTGGGCTTCCACTCGAAGAAAGTTTGAGATTTTGGCGTACAGAATTCTCAAAAGGCTCCATACCAGTCGATAAAGTTTGTTTGCTATTTACATTTAGAAAACTGAATTAAATTAAAAATATATTAAAGTTTGAAAAAGAGTATGCTTACAATATAAGGCACTCTTATGGTAAAGAAGGTAAGCGAACTTCTTACACTCCTTACAGTTGTTTGAAAATAATCACGAGCCATATGCCAGGCAACAATGATTATCATGGATGGTATTTTTTTCGAAAATTAAATTTTATGTTTTAAGAGAAAATATTTTGATTTTTAAGTCCTTTTAAACATTTTGAAAGAGAATTTTTGAAGCAAAAACTACGCCAGTATGGCAGAACTCAGGACGAAACAAATCAGGTAAAAGAAAAATTTTTTTTTTTAAATTTATTCGACAAAAGATTAAAATTTTATTTAGATAATGGATCATGCAGATTCGAATAATTATCAAATAGCTTGTCAACGCTATTTCGAATTTTCTCACAAGACAGATGAATTGGTCCCAGTAAATCATCCAAATCAGTACTTTGAACAGAGCATGCGTTTGTTAAATGGAAAAGCACGTCAAGTTAGACCAAGTCAAACTCAAACACTTAAAAAAGAACATATCAAAATTGAAATGACACAATAGGAAATTAAGAAAATATTTGTATAATTTTATTAACTCTCATTTGAACTAATCAAATTGTAAATTCGAAAATAAATATTTTTTAGGATATAAAAAAATTTTGCATATTATCACTTGAAAATTTCATGATCTAAGTACACAATTTTATCCTTCAAAACAAGATTTTTAAATTTCATGAATCAAGAGAAATAATACTTAGAATAAAATATTTTAAATAAAAAGTTTAAATTTTTCCATTTTTGAAAAAATGTTTAAGCAAATAAATCAAAAATAAAAAAAAATGTACCTATATAAAAATAAATATTAAAAATTTAAAAGTTTATTATAAGGAACAATGGAATTAAAAACTTTTTTTTCTGCATTCTGCATTAAAACTTGCCTTTCATTTCTTTCGTTTTTATTTAGAAAAAAAAAACATTCTATCAATCAATCTGTATCAAAAAACATTTTAATTTATTTAAATTTTAAAAAAAATTATATTCTTATATGATTTTAAATTTTTGAATGACTTTATGTTAGTCTCTAAAATTTAAAATAAAATACGTTTGTCTTTTAAAAAATCAACAAAGCAGTTAAATTCAGCTTATTTTTCAAGTCTATTTTTAAAATGATCCTAGGTAAAATTTTTGAAAGCACCCAATTTCAAGCTAGTTTCTCCAAGTTATTTTTTTGCTTCTTTTTTTTTTTAATTTTGTCTTTTTGATTAGCTCAAAGCTCTAGTACGCATTTATTAGTTTATTTTTTTTTACAGTATGCTGCATAAATTTATAAATCAATTATTTTATTTATCTAAAATTGTTTATTGATGTTGTATATTAAGGTATTGCAGTAAACACAAATTTGTTATTTATTTTTATGTTTTCATAAAAAATTTACTTGAAAATTATATCTTAGTAAAGAATAAGCCAATAGTTGATTTTATTATTCTAAGCTCATTTTTAATACTTTAATTCAACTTAAATGTTAGTGTTTTTTTTTACATCCATGTCCCAGGATGGAAGAAATTAAATTTTAACAGAGCAAAATTTCAAAAATAAAATCAAATAATTTTTTTCAATTTGAAATTTTCAAAATAATTAGATTTAACTTAATCAAATAATTTAATAATTTAGATGAAATGATGGCTTTGAGCAATTAATGTAGTTTTCCGCCTTAAGGCCATAATTAAATCTCAAATTGAATGAATTTTATTTATTTTCTATTCTTACATTGACATTTACGTAAAATAATAGAAATTCTTAAACGATTTAACTAATTTCATTTGGCAAGCGGACTTTGCTTTTAATTTTTAAAAGCATCACAAAGATAAGCATCTATAATTTTAAAATCGATCAAAGATTTCTATTATTTACTTAAAGTTAATAATAGCCTAAAAGACTAATCGATAAATTATGCTTTTTGTTCAAGTAATTATAAGTTAGCAGTCCAACACAACACAAAGCACACACAAATAGTTTTCTTCTATTTTCAATTAATTAAACATGAATAGAACAATTTAAAATTAACAAACCATTGGACATCACGAAACACAAAATTTACTTTTTTTTTATTTATTAATAAAAAATTCAAAACACACACTCAAAATTCCTCTTTCGAGACAGATTAAAACACCTGTACAGCAACCACAACAACAACAACAAAAAAAAAAACAAACCTTAAAAAATACTGACCAGCTCTTTTTTCTCTATCCTGCTGATCTAGTCAATTTTGAAGAGCTATTTTATATTTGACAATAATTAAATTAAAATTTCATTAAAATTTTAACCTCTTGAATACAATTAAAATTTAATCAAGTGCACAATTAGGTCTGGTTACAAATTTTGAAAAAAAAAAAACGAAACAACACTCTATTGAAATAGAGTTCAACTCTTGACCAAGATTTGTCAAGTAAATATGCCTGGCTTCACACTGTTAATATTAGATATTTGAGAATTTGGCTAGTAATTAAGATCAATTGGAGCAATTTGCTTCTGATTAAGCTAGCTTATGCAATATTTACCATGCTAATATTTACTCTCACATGGAACAATCATGATAAAATCTAGTTTGGTCAAAAGATTAACGCATATACACAGCAACAACAATAATAATAACAATTATTTTTACAGCAAATAAATCAATATACAATTAGCAAGATTCAGTGGGATATCGCCAAGTAACGATAGGCTTTAATTAAACTATTTGACTTATCCGGATTGGAGCTGTCATTTTTTTAAATTAAAATTGATCTCAAATGTTTGAAAAGTCAACATGAATTTTCAAGCAATGCAAATATTAGATTATTATTAATTATTAATTTTTTTTTGTTTTCGTTCTCTAGCTTTTAATTGTTTCTCAATATTTTTTCTAGGCAATGTTATTCTAAACTTTTTGAAATTTAAAATTCATATATTCGAATCGATTTGTTTCCAGCGGCTAGAGAGAACAGCTCAAAGTTAATATTGACAGAATCGATAAGCAAATATTATTCCAATAGAAAAGAGTCAAAAAAAAAAGCCGCCAGACTCTAATTTACACTCAATTAAATGCCAAACTCATCGAGGTCCACATTTTCATACAAATCCAATCATTTTACGCTCTGATGAACACATTATCTTGTTATGTTTGGTACCAATATTAGAAATTTTATATTTAGTAGTTTTATTTAGTGTTAGATCTCTATGTTTTGATAAGTGTTAAAGAATGACAGATTTTTCAGATTAGTAAACACTGAGAAAATCAATGTTCACTCAAGCTTGAACCTTGCCTATATGCTGTACCTATGTATATCGAATGGAAATTTGATTCCGAACATTTATCAAATTAGAATCGCTCCAATAATGCTTGATGGTGAATCCTTTAACTTGTCGATAATTACTCTAATTTTTTAAGACTTCTTTGAAATAAAAAGTTTTGAATGGAATTTTTGCTCAATTTAAACTCAATGCAAATAATTATTAAGTCTTTATTTACATTAAAACCTAAATATATTATTTTTATTTATTTTCATTGCTGATTAATTTTTTTCTATTCGAAAATTTCTTCACTAAAAATTTTAAAATAAAAAATTTAAAGCAAAAAAAAAAAAGCTAATTTTCATATTGAATCATTCAAATTTTGTTTATAGCCTAAAGCTAATGTCTATGAACGTTCAGCGACTTAAAAAAAAAACTAAATATGAAAGAGGCCATTTTTTTTAATTTATTTTTGTTTTAAAAAAAAAGTTTAAATTTAAGAACTAATTTTTTATTTTCTAATAAATTAACTGTTTTTTTTTTTCATTCAAAAACTCAAAAACTGTCCTTGAATTTATTATTTTTTTAATCATTATCCAAGAGTTGGTTTTTGGAAATAAATAATAACCTGATACTTGACTTTTTTATTTTTAAATTAGAAAAAAAAAAAGTTTGGCAATAAAATGGTTTATTGAAAATTATGTTTTTTTTTTTAAATTGTTTATTCAAATAATGAATTTAATTCCATTCAAGTTTAATAAATATCAGGTTTCAATTTAGTAATTTTGTAATATAAAAAAAATATTTTCAATTAAAATAAGTAAAAAAATAAAAAGAAAAAAAAATGCCAAGTCATATTTTATTTGTCGATCATCTAGGCATATAAATTGTTTTGTTCAAAATTTGAAAGGCTTATTCGACAAAAATGTTCTATTAGATGTGATTTGAAGCACTAAAAGTTTTACTATTTTCAATTAAAACAAGTTTTTGAAATAAAGAAAAAAATGTTTGAATAAAAAATTTGATTTTAACTTTGAGAAACGATATGTTTTTGTTTTTAAAATAAAATCGTTTAAAAAAATTCAAACAAGAGGTGAACTAAATCAGAATAAAATTTTGAATAGCTTTAAATCTAAAAGAAAAATATTCCATGCCGAGGTTTTAGATCATTCAAAAACAACTGTGTTTGAAGTGAAGCCTTCTTAGACATACAAATAGTAGTGGATTGAACAAAAAAAGGCTACAAATCGCTAAAATATTCATTAACCAAATAAACAAATCACGAATGTTTATAGCTATAACTTAAAAGTAACTGAAAAATAAATACCTATCGGCAGTGCTCAATTTTCATTTAGAACACCATGAGTTTTTCTTCATTTTGTTTGCTGCTTAGGCAGATCTTAAATTTTGAATTTCATCTGCCAATAAAACCTTTTGATTGAGCTCTTCGGGCTTACATAATTAAAGTTAATTTTGAATGAATTAAAAGCAATTAATGCACGGATATGTGCCTCAAATAAGTTTTATTAAATTTGATACACACTAAGATGGTTTAATTGAAGAAAATTTGTTATTATTATTATTATTATTGTTGTTGTTGTTGTTGAAATAATTTGCAATATTTCATATAGTAGCAATATGCTATGTCTATAAGATTAATTCCTCAAATAATTATTGATTGTCGAAACATAATGATCTAACATATTTAAATATTGTAAGCAGTATTGGAAATAATTGAGAGGAAGGGAATTTATGAGGCTTTTGAATTTCGAATTTTGTTTTCAACGGGAAATGCCTAATCCCCAGCCGATAGCTGACATATTGATTGAAAGTCGACTCTAATCCAGCTCACTAGTCATTGTTGAAAAGTATTATCACGGAATTAGACTCCAAAAGAAACAAATTAAAAACTTTTTTCTATTTAAGTTTTTTATTTGATATAAAAATTTTATATTTGTCAAAAAAAAAAATTAAACGTTTATGCTCTTTATTTATGCTGCTGATATACACTGTAAACTATGTGTTAAGCAAAAAAAAAAAAAACAAAAATAAAAAACAAAAATAAAAATGAAAAAAATTTAATTTAAATTATTTTATGCACTTCTCAGTCTCTTCATAGTCAAAAAAAAAAAATTTATATATATTTATATATCTGAACTTTTTTCTCTCATTTTATTAATTTTAAACGAACATAACAAAAACATTGATTTAAAGGAAAAAAAAAAGATAAAAAAATTAGAAAAAAAAAATAAATCAAAATAAGACCTTATTTATATTTACAATATTTAAATTTAAAAATTGTGTGTGTGTGTCTTGTTTGTTTTTCTAATGACTTGATGAACTAATTTCGTATAAGAAGAAGAGGCTGAGATTAGAACAAAAAAAAAAAAAAAAGAAGGGTATCGGCTGAGAGAGTGTGGAGAGGATGGGCGCATGTTCAATCGGTGACATCTGGATCGAGTTCAGGAGACGAGGGCGGCGAATAGTTGTGATTAGAACTGCTGGCCGTTTGCGAGTCGTACTGGTTGTTTGAGTTTCGGTTCTTGGCGGCAGCAGCCCGGTCTCTCTGCCTTCTATTCTTGAACCAATTGCCGACCTGGGTTGGCGTTAGACCAGTGGCCTGGGCGAGCTCGCGCTTCTTGGCCGGATTGGGATACGGGTCCTGCAAATACCACTCGCGCAACAGGCCCCTGGTCCGCTCCTTGAAACAGTGGGTCTTTTGCTCGCCGTCCCAAATAGTCCGCGGCAGCGGAAACTTCTTTCTGACTCGGTACTTGTCGACCGGGCCGAGTGGGCGACCGCGCAGCTTTTCCGCCTCCTGGTAGTGCGCCTCCATCCACATGGCCTGCAACTTGGGATGCGAATCGCGCGTGAACTTGTTATTCTCCAATAGTGTGTACAGTTCTCTGAAGTTGCTCTGCTGAAAGGCGACTATGGCCCGAGCGCGAATTATCGACTCGTGCTGCGTGAGCAAATTGGAGCCCGGTATGACCGACAACGACCAGAGAAATCTCGCCAATCGGTCTATGTCGCCGCTCTCTTCCAGCTGTTCGCACACTTGTGCCACTTGTTGCGCCGAGAAGTTCAAACTCGGTATCGTGGGTGCTGCCAGACCTGGAAATAAACCTGGTATTGCGCTGAACAAATTCATTTTTATATCATTATTTTGATGATCGCTTCTCTTCCTTCTCTATTAATTAAATTTAAATTGTCTAAACAAATAGAAAAAAAAATTTATTTTTTTTATAATTAAACTTATTCAAACAATTTTAATTATTGATTAGTGTTCATGTATAAGCCAACATGTTTCTCGTTTGCGGTTCATACAAAAGACCGACTAACTTACTCTCTATATTAGCATGACAATTAACAAAACTCACTTACCACTAATATGTCTATTAGTATTTCTTATATAAATATATTTTTGTTATTTTTTTATGTTGTTGTTGTTGTTGTGGAAAATGAAAAAAAATTTTTTTTTCTAAACGTTTCTTAAATATAGAAATGATTACTGTGATACGTAAATGATATGTGAGAAAAAATTTCATTGGAAGAAATTGATATATATTAATAAACTTCTAATAGCAATATCAAAAAATGAGAGCTAGGCAAAACAAAATAATATACATATATATAAGAAAAATATTTTATTCGTCAGCCAATTAGCTTAAGATTGAAGTTTAGACTTGATTGGCTGTAAGACTAATGAGCAAGAGTTCTAATTTAGTGGCTTGAGGATTTTTACGATTGGTTGTTGTCATCGAAATTATGTCGTTAATAACTTAGTAATTTAATAGCTTTCCTTTCTCTCTCTCTCTCTCTCTCTCTCTCTCTCTCTCATTCTTTTATTCATTTTTTTATTAACTCCCCAGCCCGACTAGAGTGTAATTATATTTGCCATATCCCAGGTAATCGTTCGAAAAATTTCTATTTCACCATTTAAATAAAAAAAGAAACAAAGAACTCTCATTTACTAATTAATTAATAAAAAAAAAATAATTTTTTTTTTTATAAACGAACTAACTCAGTATATTGTAGGCTGAATCCTATTAAGTTTGAATTTTATGGATGATAGCTTTGTTGCAAAATTAGGCTATCGCAATGTTTCGCTGGTCAAACGCTACTACTAGTTGCGACAATTAGTTTGCTAATTGCTAGCCGTCTTAATTGTATCAAATTGCAATTATTTTAAATAGATAAAGAAAGAAAGAAAAAAAATCTAAAAACGCCATGACAATCTAGAAATGCTCTAGATCGGCTTGATTTGCTGCAATCAAATGAAACAAAAATCGATTTTTTATCCAACAAAAATATTTTCTATTACGAATAATGCTATTAGAAAACTTGCATGGCAGTTAAAAAAAAAGAATAGAAAAAGAAACAAAAAAAGGAATTGATATAAATTCAATAAATAATTAATTTTATAATTCTTTGCCTGCCTCATTCATCTCATCATACTACTCTATTTCTTTCTCTGCTAGCAACTACTTGATTGAAACAAGTATACTCTATATGCTTTAAAGTGTCTGCTGCATTACACCAACCTAGTTTTATGTGAATACAAAACGGTTGGATGCCTAGCGAATTCTTCTCTTTCAATTTCAGGTGTAAATTGATAAAATCTTAAATTTAATATTAACTAATTTGTAGCATTCGACCTGGATTATTTGTTCTTGTTGCTAAAAACCATTGCTTAAGAGAAATTTGTGCTGCGAACACAACTATGGGTGCAGTACGCCTCTTGCAAATTGCTTAAAGGGATTTGAATTTTTACTGTATCAAAAAAATTGAAACAGTTCAAAAGATATTCAGATTTTACGGGTCTAAATATCCAAAAAAGCTTATGAATTCGAACACCTAGATTGTGAAAGGGCAAAAATCTTTGTTTAAAATAACATTTCATTCAAATGGCTTCTTGAACAAAAAAAATAAATCGTAAATGTTTCTTTTAAAATTCAAATGTAACAATGCTACATATTCTTTTTTTTTGTTTCCAAAACTATCAGGGATTCCAAATCTGTGTATAAAATTTAGAAAAAGTTGACATACAACACAGCAAATTTTCGAGCCAAAGTTAAAATTGAAACTAAAAAAATTCCATTTAACTTTAGAAGAAAGCTTATTTTTCTCAACAAAAAAAATTAAATAATTTTAGTAATTTTTAAGCCTAGTAAATTATCAATAAATTAGATTATTTTTTAAAATGGTATCAAATAATTAATTAAAGCCCGTTTAGCCGTGATATTTGTGTGTTAGTCATCCAAGCAGAGGGTCGAAGGTTCGATCCCCGCAAGGGGAGAGAAAATCATACGAATGTCTTTTTAGTACGGGGCTCATGTTTTAATCCCTTTCATAAAAAAAATAGGCGACTTAATTATTATGGCTTAGATGATCAACTCGATGCAGTCACTTATGTGCCAGATCGGAGCCTTCGCTCAAAAAGGTACTTAGAAAAGAGATGAGCTCCCCCCTATGCTCCACAAGGAGTGAACAACGTTTAAAAAAAAAATTTTCCCTAAAATGTTCAAAAATTAAAACATTAATTCCTAAAATTTACTTTAATTTACTCAATCAAAAATAATAAAATAAATTTTTTTTTCTATTCATACTAGAACTATCATATAATAATTTTTTTGTTTGTACACAAAAGGTTGAACAAAAAAGACTTTGATCAAAACCATTATGTGCTGTCTGGGATATCTTCCTTCTAATCTATTTTCTAATGCATTCATTTCTCCTGATAAACGTGGTATTTTTTTAGAAATTTAAAGAACATATTTTTATCTTAAATAATTTTTGTTTTGTAATCAATAATGGTGCATAAAAAAATATCTCAAAACAAAACTATTATTCAATTTGTTCTAATGAAAAACGTAAACGACTCTAAGTAAACATAAAAGCATGTTTTTGTCTCATGTTTAAAAACTATATTTTTTGTTTTGAATAAATTTTTTCCATTGTTTCCAGTTGCTTAAAGATAGCTTGATTTCAGAATAGTTGAATTCAAATCTAATATGAGTGAAAGAGAGAGAAACTTTTGAAAAAAAAAATTGCCAATGCTTCTTGTACTAAAACGTATACAAAAATAAAATAAGTTAACTAGATTTGCGAAATCCATAAACTCTAGAGTAGAACAAAATATTAAACTAGAAAAGATTCTGATTGTTCGAAAGTGGAGAACAAGTTATGGAAGCCTGTAATGCGGAACATAAGGATTCTAGTTGGCCTCGAGCGTTTCAGTGACTTACTTGAGATTTTTCTCTTTCTTTTGTTTTTATTTTTTGGAAAATCTAATTTATCTAGACGAGATCTACATGATTTTTATCTAAACATAGTATCTAATCATGTTAAATACTAATAATTAAGATGTGATTATTGATTAGAAGAAGAAAAGTGCTGGCCAATGAGGCTCTATTTGCATCGCTTGAGAAACCTTTCGAAAAAATGCTCAATAAACACGAACTAATATGCTAAAAATATATAAAGTAAAACGGCAACAAACTAACTCAATTTCCGTCTTTAATTATAAAAATATTTAAAAAAAAATAAGGGAAATTAAAAATAAAGTTTTCTTTTATGCCCATTTAATATTTGTTTCTGTGATTTGATCAAGCTTGAAATTAGCTTTTCTTAATCATGTAAAACGATATTTCAGCTCGAATTAAATTACCTGCCAACACTCTACTCTACTCTGCTATTTTGTGATTTCATCTCTGGTAGCATATAATTTAAGTATTGGGTTACGATTGTCACTTTAGATATCCAAGTTATGCAATCAACTAAAATAGAGAATTAAAAAAAAAAAAACAAAAAACAAAAATCAATATTAAAATCTATTTGTCTTGATCAAGATAATATTGATTAGTTAGTTGGCTGCAGTGCTATTCTAATCCAAAAATGTTCATGGACTCAAACTGCTCATTAGTTTTTAATTATTTTTGAGTTTTATGTATTTTTTTTCATTTCGATTCTAGCCGACTTTAACTTAATTGCATTCTGCTAAATTACTAACTTATACTTAAACTAACTAATTATTCTAAATGTTACTCAAACACTATAAATGGGTATTGTATACAAAAGAAACACTGAGAGGAAATAAACATTTGTTAAGAAAAAGGTAGGCAATCAGATTGCACTCGTCATTAAAGAAACACCACAGGTAGTTAACTTTCTAATTCTAATTACTTTAAGCTATATAATAGTTTGGATCTTTTAGTCAGGAAATTTTTAGCAAAGAGTTTAAATCGTTGTTTCCTTTCTAAAATTAAAAGAAAATAAGTCTTTGCCAATCAAATAATTTCATTTTCAGCTATTTAGAATATAATGAGCCGAGTTTTAAAAATGAAAAACGGAACACACTTTTGCGTCACAGATGTTTCTAATCCAATTTGCTAAGACTTGCTTCGTCATCCATCATCACAACAAAAAAATTCAATTCAAAGGAAATAAAATATTTTTCTATTTAAAACCAACGCATCTTCTGAAAATGTGCCAATTTATCGGCATATCAACAAATTCTTTATTATTTTGGCTTTTTTTCCCAAAATTTCTTTATTTTAGCGACTCAAATTAGTCTAGAAAAATTCTCATTTAAATTGTTTTAAATTAGAAAAAAAAAAAGTAAATGCAAATATTGATCAATTATTGACGGTTTCTAAGTTTTAATAGAGTATTTATTATTTTTAAATGTGGAATTAAGCTGTTTGGTTTCCAAAAATTTCTCTTGACCCATGATATTCGAAGCCTAACTAAAGTATATAATTTGCTTGAATAAAAGCAAGAGTCCGAACTCTTTATACAGCTGACTGTACACATATAAACATGAATTTTTTTTTAGAGTCTAATAAAAGCGGTTTCATTTTTTGAGAAAATTAATTTAAAAAAAATTTAGAAAAACTCGATATGATTTTTTGTTCTAACATTTTTTAGTTAACAAAAAAATATCATATTTGTGTTGCTTATTTAAACATACAATTAAAAAAATAAATAAAAATAAAAATTGAATGCAAAATCCTTCAAATTCATAAGATCAAAATCATAGAGCTATTTTGGCTGCTAGTATAAAAAATAGAGTTTTAGTCTAAGTTCTTAATTGAATTAAGACCTAGTATGCAAATTCAATTTGATCTGATCATTGGTATTTAAGAATAATTGAAGATCAAAATTAGCTTATTAATCGAGACAATTTTCCAAGTGTTTAGAACTACTTGAGAATTGTTGTTGCAAGAATACAGTGGTTATATTAATTGGAATAGGAGAATAAAAATCTAGTCGAAAAACACTTGAAAATTTTCTAACTTGTATATGGCAAAAATGTAACTAGATCTTAAGATTTTATTCTCTTCTTTAATAGATTTCAAGTTGACAATTAAATAAACATTTTAAATTAGGATTCAATTTATTCTGTTACTATTGTTGCCCAGAGTTTATTTGAGATTTCAATTAGATTATAAAAGAGTTTTTTCTTGTCTGTTCAAGTCAATTTTCAAGTATTCTCAAATTACTTTTAATTAAGATTAAAAATTTATTGTGCATTTTTCAGTCTCATTCAGAAGTTTTTTTTGTTGCCAATAAGCTCACCCGTATCGAAACTTCAATCAAATATTGCTATTTCTTTCAATATAAATTTATTGAAACGATAAACCATAATAAAAACCAGAAATTTGATTCACTCTATTTGTATCTTATTTCAATTAATGCTTAAATGAACTTATTGAACACTATTTTTTTAATTCATATAATTTAAACCAGTCAAAAAATTGTATTTCTTATAAATCCTTGATTTTAATGCTTCAATGAAAATTGATCAGATTTTGAATTGCTTAATCGCTTGAAAACTGATTAGAAAATTTTGTAACAGATTTATTTCAAAATTTTCTAATAACAAAAACTTGGAAAATAAATGTAGACACAAAAAAGACCAAATGGGTGCAGGGCTAATTGGTTGGTCTAGATTTCATAACCTTTAACTCGGAGTTAAAACTATACGAAAAATTTTTGTCAGTCTTCTCAAATCTTTTTAAAATAAATAATGATGGTTAAAAAATAAAATTTTTTATATATTTAAACCTCATAAAAGTATTGTTTGTAAGTTTTTGCTATACCATAAAAATTTAGCCCCTGCAAATTTGTAGAATTAGTAGATCTATAAGTCTTGGTCAAAAAAAAGAACTAATTTTTATTCAAAAATATTTTGATATTTTTACAGATTCAATACCATTCGGACATTATTAATTAATTAATAAATAAAACTGACCTTAAATGTTATTCTAAAGCAATAAAATTCAAAAATTTCGTTTTTTTCTTAGGCCTTATGTTTCTGAAAAAAAATTTTTCAAAGCACAAAGTCTGATTTTGTTGATGTTCTTTTGCCAGACTGTGTAAAAAAGAAGTTGGTGTTTAATTTGCATATTATATATTAGTTAATTTAGAAAGAACAATACTAGTTATCAAAATTTTGAGGTATAAAATTAAGATTTACCAAAAAATATAAGCAATTTATATTTAAAGATTGAACAGAACAATTAATACTGATTTAAGATAACTTTAAAATATTCAAAATTCTTTTTTAAATCAAATTATTAATCTGAAAAAATTGAAAGTTCTTCTTTAAAAGAATTTTCATTCACTAATTTTAAAATAACTAGGTGATTTTAACAATAAATTCCATATTCATTCAAGTATAAGCTCAAAAATAAAAAAAGGTAAAAAATTTTAAGTGAATCAATAATTTCACAAAATTATTATTATTTTTTTTTTAATCTTTTAAAATAATGGAAAAATTTTTTAAATATATTCAAATAAGCGCTCGCAAAATCCATTTTCAAATAGATTTAAAAGAATAAATTACATTGATTTAAAGAATAGTTAATCGAAAAAAAAGCTCGATTTCAAGTTTTTTTGTTGTTGCTTCATTTCAATAATTTTTTTCTTATTTTAAAATGTTAAAATTTAAGTTTAATAATTTTTTTCCCAAAATATATTGAACCTAGATTTTTTCTTCCCGAATTGTACCGTAAACTCGTGTTCACGACTCTAAGAGTAAAAGCCAAAACCTCCGCTTTTACTCTAATTGAAATTGTCTTTTA